>CM023950.1:5406334-5427834 GCA_013407115.1 Glycine latifolia
ATACCACTGTTGGGAAACCGAGGGGGGTAAATATCGGAGAGATTTATACCTGAGTAACCATATAAGTGAATTAGACACCACACCTTAACCCAAAACCTTAAGGCTCAGGTTTATGGGTCTTCTCCTCACTTATATGGTGTTCAACTTTTCTATTTCTATCCGATGTGGGACTTTAACTCATACTTGTACTCCAACAAAAAGAGATGCAAGCAACTAGATTCATACAACGTAAGAAAGAAAGAAAAAAAAAACTTCGTTTAAAAGATTCGAACCACAACCAGGAGTGAATCTTGATCATGTCCAGCAACTCGGTCACAGAGAAATTGTCCTGCCAAAAAATTAGAGTTCTGCATCAACCATAAAGACCATACCACTGCATGCCACACAATATACAAAGCATTCTTAGGATCACCAAGAGTCATTATTAGGGTCGTTTTTTGAATTCATATAAAATTCACAAGGTTAATTAAATTTTTAGTTATTTAACATTTAGTCTTTTAAAAAGAATTGATAACTTTTAGTGCTTGGTTAATTTTTTGTGAGGATTTTGTCTTTTTATAAAATATATTTATTTTTATTACTTAAAATTAGTTCATATTTTGCTAATTTTTTATCTTTTTTATTTTATATTTGGGACTAATTTTGTACAACCAAAATAAATAAAGAACTAAAATTAGACAAAATCATTTAGAAAAACTAAATATTCTGACATAAAATTAATGAAGTACTATTGTAAAAAAAATAAAAGACTAAAAATTATAATATGAAAAAATGATAGACTAAAAACTTAATTATCCTAATTAAATATTATAAACAAATGCACATCATAGTTCCAATAAGGATCACCACTTGTCATTCTGGTTAGGGACTTGGGGACACCGGTTATTTTGAACTCAGAATTTGAATTTGTTCAAAATTATTATCAAAGTTCACCTTATAATTCGATTTGATTCATTGAATTCATAAAGATCAAGATCATTGAATTCATCAAGAACTCTAAATAAAAAATCCCTTCTTATCACAAAATTAAGGATCACCAAGAGTCATTCAATTCATTAAGAATTAATTCTTGCCACAAAATTAAAAGTCATCAAGGATCAGCAATTCATTAAGAATTTAAAAAATAAATTTGTTTTTACAAAATGTAGAATCATCATAACAATGAATCAGTTCTTATCACAGAATTAAGAATCAACAGAATCATTGAATAATAAATCATTTCCTATCACAAAATTAAGGAATCACTTAGTGTCATTGAATTTATAAAAAAATCTTTCCACTTAATTAAGGATCGTCCAGGATCATCAAATTCATAAAAAGTTCTTATCACATTATTTAGGATCACCCACGATCATTAAATCCATAAAATATTCATAAGAAAAACTGTTCTTACCACAAAATTTAGTATCATTGAATTTATAAAATAATTGAAATATAGAATCTGTTTTTGCTAAAGACTTTAGGGTCATTTCACCGTTCATAAACAATAATGAGAACATAAAACTATCATTCCATTCTTGAATAAAATTACTATGGCAAACGTAAAAACTGCCGCAAAAACATTTGTTCGAATCTTAATCGCCCGTGTGGCGTTTGCTAAACTAAAGGCGCGTCGTTTTCCTCATAAATTATAAGATAATTCAAAGATAACAGAATGAAACAGAGGAGAGAGAAAGTGTTTTCTTGACTGTGCTTCTAAAAACGCATAGTGTTGTTCGCTGCTCATCTAGATTTGCGTTAGGGTTCATGTGATCTTTCCTTCTCAAAATTGAAACCGAAATTCAAAAATCGAACTAGTAAAGCGTAATATAAATGGATCTGCTTTAATATAAGACAACCAGAATTTTCACTAAAATCCGACAAACAAAATTTCCACATTGTCTGCATAATTATGATAACTTTAACTCGCAAAACAAAAAAACCAAAGATATTTAGTTCTGATGAGCATACAAAACAAAAATCTAATACGAAAATATGAATCATAAAGTTTACTGTGAAACACCCAGCCACTTAGAAAAGTTGTCGAATTCTGTATAGTCAGAATCTGACACCATAGTGTGATACCATGCTTTCCCGGTAGACTTGATGGCAGAAGCTTCCTCCTGAAGAACAAAGTTAGGTCAATTCGAAACAATGGCAACATTTAGACAATAACTAAAACAAGAGAAATATTAGTAACAATCTCTCCTATTGGGCTAAATTCACTAAATCTTAGACCCACATACTTATCAACCACTAGGAGGAGACTGTGTGTTGAAAATATATTGTTAACGTTTCTCCAAGACTAGAAAGTCCTACATAAAAATGCATTTCAAAATGCACAATACAACAAGAATAACAAAAATATAAAACGGACGCCTAAAACAAAGACTCGTTCAAATCTAATCTTCAGATACATTCAAATGAAGAACTTTCATGAGTAACTTATTATTGGAGCCTCTGATTGTCGTCTTACAAGAACTTTACATTTTTTCACAAGCTTCTATGATGCAAGATCTTATGAGATCAACATATTTGATATTTTATATATGTGTGTTTGTGTGTGTGTGTGTGTGTATAGACTAAGCACCTTTAATTACCAAATTATAAAGGTTTTAACAGGCCACTTGCAGTTACTTTCGACAATCATAAAACACTTGCAAGTTAAAAGAAAAGTTCATATTCAAAACAGTGTGGCTGTCTAACATGTCAGAAGTAAAAATGCAACCATATTTAAGTACATAGAGAATTACACCAATCATCTAATACAGACCACATTTTACTAGTTAGCTAAGGTTAGACAACCCCAACATAAAATATATCCAATAGAAAACTAAACAACGATCAGCCCTTCGCAACCAAATTATTAGGCTAAAAAAATTCTAGAATTCACATTAACCTCAATCAAAAGCTACCCATAGAAAGACCATAGCAGATAATACAACAGGATCTCCTTATTCTACTATCCGTACAAACTCAAAAACATAGGCAAAACTTTACATAACGCACAACTAAATCTCCATTTACAAAAGCTAATCAAACCAGTAACGTGTAACAAGATACAACAATTCCAATTCAAATCAAAAGGCAACTAGCATACAGGTAAGACAGATCATCAATATATACGCATTTTATGACAAAATCAATAGTAAGCTTAATATGTACAATTGTACAAACCACCAACATTCTAACAAACTAGCATTTGTCAATAAAAAAAAAAAACATGACATGAAACCGTGATCAACAATATACATCCACAATAATAAACAGCAAACAATAAATACACCAGAGTAAATAAAATGAACAGAAATAAAATGTTATACCTTAGAGACAGCTTTCCTCTTCTTGTCGAGCTTCTCCTTCTTGGCCTTAACGCGCTGAGCTTCAGCAAGAAGAGCCATCCTCTTAGCAGTCTTGGCATAAGGATTCAGCTTCAGCATAGAGTTCAAGTTCTTAAGAGGGTTCTTCTTCAGCGTGGCCCTCTTTACATCCTTCTTAATGGGCCTCACAACAGACTGAACCTCATCAGAATTAATAATCCTGGCAAGATCAGAGTTCACCATCTTGGGCCTGGGAAGCAAGTACCCCTTCTTCTTCTCAGAGGGCCTATCAAAAGACCCATAAATCGAATCCAGCTTCTCAAAAGCGCTTTTTGTCCAAACCACAAACCTCCCGAGGTGTCCACCTGGAGCAAGCTTCAGAAGGTTAAGCCTCTCGACGTTGGCGACTTCCACGCCGGGGACATTACGGAAGGCCTTGACGGCTTTGGCTCCTTCCGTTCCGTACACGATCAGAGGGCCACGGCGTGAGATGTAGCGACGGTTACGCATTTTCCCCTTTCCGGGACGAATGCTGCGGCTGTCTTTTGCTTTCTCTGCGTCAGGGAATGCTCCGATCTGCTTGAGGACTTTGATTGCTTCTTTTGTTTTCTCGACGCTCTCGGCGGAGTCGCTAACCACGAGTGGGAGCTCCGGGACGGAATCGATGCGGTGGCCGCGGGCGAGGACGAGGGAGGGAATGGCGGAGGCAGCAATTGCGGAGACGACGGCGTACCGCTTCTGGTTCACGTTGATTTTCCTGTGCCAGCGGCGCCAGATCTTGGTCGGGGCAAACATGCGTCCGCCACGACACATATTTCCGAAGGCTCCCTGGCCGGCGCGGTGGGTTCCGCCGCCGGGAACACGGGGGATACGGGAAACGGCACGACCAGTTCCCCAGGACTCAGCGGATGTCTGGTGCCCGGCGCGGCGGCTGACGGCGTAGGGTTGTCGGCTGTTCTTGGAGATGTTGGAGTGTACGAAGTTGACGATGTCCGGGCGGATGCAGGACTTCATGACGTCAGGGATAGGGACGGTGGCGGAGGCGTCGGTGGCCATGTCACCGTCGAGGGCCTGCACGGTGACGAGAGGACGTGCTGCTGCGGCCATTGCGAATGAGAGTGAGGAAGAGCTCTCTACCTAGGGTTTTGGGGGGTTCGAGTGAGTTAGGGATTTTCGTGATGCGATAAATATATAGTGTCGTCAGAATTCTTAGGGTTTCGTATCTGCGGGCCTTAATTTGCTTGGGCTTGAGATCTGTAAGCTGAGCCATGGATTCGTGGGCTTGGCCTCTTCGAGATATAATGGATTTGACTAAAATGTAAATAAAAATATAAATGCGTTCAATTTAATAAAAACACGAAAAATATGCATATTTTCTTCATTATTAGGAAATTATTAGTAATAATAATTAGAAAATTTTAGAATTATTTTTTTAATTAAAATGCAATTTACAATTAAAATGCAATTTACAATATGTTTTGGGCTTGGATGGTGCTCCTCAATAAACACTATGCACAACACAGTGAACAAATACCAGTTAATTTACAGTCTTACACCCACTTAGCACTTGTTGCTTTAAAGGTTTAGTTTAAACTGAACCAGCCCAAAGTCAAAGTGGTAGCCTTTTTTTTCCATTGCGTGGGTGGGTGGGGGGTGGGGGGATCAACATGTAAATTATATTGTAAATTTGTAAAACCATAAAATGAAGGTTAAGATACATTTTCAGTCTTCATCTGATTTTTTTTTTTTAAAGTTTGATCTGTTTCGTTTAAAAAAGTTTAAAAAATCACATTAACATACTATTTTGAACATATTTAAATTACAATTTACTAAAAAATCATAAAATTTTGTTGGTCTCACGTGATATTATTTGTTGACTCTTTTTTCATGATTTTTATAATAAATTTTAACTAATAATAAAGTGCATTAGAAGAAATATGTTAAAAAAGTATTACTTATATTTCGAGTCATTTCACTTTGATCCACTTAAAGTGTTTCTAGTAGACCAAGTTGATCATTTCATCATTTTAAACCACTAATTTTGTTAACCCGTTACATGCAGCAAAATGTAACAGATGTCACATCATCTGAGATTAACACCATTAATGCAAAAAATTGAACCTTTAAAGAATGTCTTGGGAGGCATTTTTAACAAATACTCAAGCAACTAAGTAGTTTTAAAGTGGATGCAGATTCACATTGCCCCGGCATGTAACAAATCTAACACACTAAAACTTTCTTTTGACATTCTACCTACAATGCCAGTGAAAATCTAACACACTGCAAGGAGAAAGTTTATATATTAGTGAATAAGGATCAAAAAACGCACCGTTTCATTAAAGGTCCGGCACAAAGGCTTTTGGGCTTCAATTACAAACCTAAGGTTGGCCATGAAAATTGTAACATTCCTGACTTTCTTTGAAAAGCCACTAACTCACCATCTTGTCCCATATTTTAACACGACACCACATCACCAAGGGAAGGGATCAAGCAACTTAAATCTTAGCTTTTTCTTTGGCAATAATATTGTTCAGCTGAGCAAGTCTGGTCTGATAAAGTTTCCAATGTTTGATGAAGGTGTTGGGTTAGTGAAGCCCAAAAGCCTTTGTGCTGGACCTTTAATGAAACAGTGCGTTTTTTGCTCCTTATTCACTAATATATAAACTTCCTCCTTGCATTGAAGGCAACGTGTGTGTGTTGTGCCTTTTCATTTTTCAGTCTATTCATTTCTTTTTCTCTCTCTCGTTCTCGAGGCTTCTAATTTTTCTCTCTTCATCCTCTTCACGCGTTCCCAATGTCTCTGCTAGGGTTTACGGTGTTCGCTTAATACCTTGAGCTTGTTGGGTGATCGGTGTAGATGATGGTTGTATAGGACTATGTTCGTTCTTGTCCATCTTTTATTGGAGGTGGGGTTCTTTTTTGTGTCTAGTTCACTTGAAGATTCTGAGGTGTTGTCTTGCAAGGAACTGTAAAGAGGAACTTGTTAGAGGATAAGTGTTGTCTAATCTAAACACTTGTGTAAAAGAGTGGTTTCTGGTTCCCTATAACCTTGTTGTATGTTATATGTAATATTGAGTCCTATTGTTATGTTTGATAGATCAATTGTGTAGTTTTGTTGAACATTGTTGTAAAAATTCTTAGTTTTTTAATGATAGTAAAGGGATTGCAGTTTCTTTGCTATTGGATATAGGTAACAAGGAGTTTCTCCTAATTATTGAATCAAGTAAAATAATCGTGTGTTTTTTCTCCTTTAATTTTTGCTTTCGCTGATATATTTTTTAAATTTATGTGCTTAAACTCTAACAGAAGGAAACATCCATCATGCTTATGTTTATTCTGCCAATTCCACGAGAAATAGTAAGTGGTTGGTTGCCTAGACATTTGACCAAGGACGCAAATCATTCCAACCAATTTCATAATACAAATTAATTAAATTTAACCCAACTTGGTAAATTCTCTACAAAGAGTTCCTCATTGTTTCAACTTTTATAATATGCATCCATGCCAAAACAGCCAATGGACAATCTCGCGTAACATGTAGTGTAGTTTCAATAAAAGTATTGCAATGATGATCTCTCATATCAACTTCCTATTATTCGTTGTTAATCTCCTACACTTTACCTGTCAAATTAAGACTCGGATTTTTTTTCCAGCAAAATCCAATTTCCAAATTTTCTGCCAACCTCCATTATTATCCATAACGTGAAAGTTATTAAGAATTTGGTAAGCAGTAGAAATGGAAAAACATCTCGATCTGTCACCCGACCACAATCATTTGTCTTCAATATGCATTATTTTATTATTTTATATATGTACAACATCCCAAGTATACACGTGTAAATATTTAAGGTTTAAATAAAATAAAATAATAATATTGAAGTTGGGGTCTCTTCAATATATATTATTTTGTACGTGTGTACGTATAAATTAATAATGATTAAATATCTTAATTTGTTAATTTTAAATCAAATTAGGAGCGAGTGCCGTGTAATGCAAGGATTTTTATGTGACTCTAGATAAAAAGAGAAAAGAAAGTGAGAGAAAGAGAGAAAAAAATAAAATAAAAAAGAGTAAATTACACTCGTACATTATGTATTTTGTTCAAATTTCTCCGGATACCCCTTCTTTTTTACACATTACTTTTACCCCTCACTATTAATGTCGTTAACTAATGTCAATTGAAATATGTGAGCAGACAAAATTGTCCTTATATTTTAATTGTAAAATCCAAATTATTCATCTCAATTAGTTTCAGAATCTAGGATTTAAGTTTCATTCATCTTCACCATTTGCAAGTATTGTTCATTTTCATCTTGTTGGCGAGTTCTTCTTCCGCGTCCAGGGAGGGCGAGTTCCTCTTTGACGTTCACGTTCCATTCCTCTTCACTGTTCCTCTTCTAGTTCATGAATTCTCCATTGTTCCTCTTCTAGTTCGCGAGTTCTCCATTGTTCCTCTTCTAGTTCACGACGTTCACGAGCACTTCCGTTTGTCTTCTTCTTCGACTTTCACGAGCGCTCTGTTTCTCTTCTTGTTCCACAATTTCTGTTCACGCTAGAATTATGCTTCTAAGTGACCACTGAACCTTGTATATAGGTTACTTCTTAAGATTATTTATTTAATTTTGATTGTTTATTATTACCTATTTTTGAATGGAGTTTCAATGGGTGACCAGATTGGGTCCACTTATGATTTTTAAAATCATTTATTTATTATTGTTGATTAAAATCGTGTTGATGTTTGGAACCGCAGGAACACAATGGATGAACTGGAATACATGGGTCCTAGACCAGACAACGTGAATATTTTGATCTTCTTTACAGACCAATGCGATGAACCAAGTTAGATATGCAATGTTGATCCTGATAAGTTTAGAATGTTCAACGCACATGACTGTGTGAACAACATTGCTAATGATTTAGACTTGTCACCATGTCACCCTTTTATTTTGCAGTTTTGTTCTACTCCTAGTGGTAAAATTCTTCCCCTTAAGACTGATCATGATGTGCTGAAAAATGTTTACAAAGAATCAAAATTCAGTTCATATATGTGTTAATAGAACAAAGGATAAGAGAAAGGGTGTTAATACTGTGTACTAACAAAGTTGGTTCATGTCCAACAAAAAGTCGGGTTTACGTCTAATTACAAGAAGAAAAAAAACAAAAATGAAACAAGAGTCTTAAAATATTTTCAGGTTGAAAGGAAGAAGATGAGGGTATTTTAGACATAAAATTTCATTAAAAGTCATGTGACCCGCATGTGTCTAATTTCTGTTAAATTAGTAAACGATGTTTAGGACGGAGGGGTCTAAGTGTAATGTGAGCTAAACAATTAAAAAGTTTTTTGTAGAGTACAAAAAGAAAGAGATATAAAGTGAAATTTGAGTAAAACACAAAGAGAGTGGAAGGGTAATTTACTCAATAAAAAATGCACTAGTATCTAGCCGTTGACAGTTTTTATATAGATATCGATAAATAAGTTGGGAAATTTGTGGGTTGATGATTTTTTAAGTCATGTGTTGGACTTTAGCCTCCGTAAGCCCAACTTGCTTTTTATTATTTTCAATCCTTTTTTAATTTTAAAAAACTGACCCTTGATGATGATACTACCCGATTTTAAACAATTACTGTAGACTTGGAAACTTTAAACGATAATTGAAAATATGAACGCCCCAGCAGTTATTACCCAAAATTTTCATGTCATCTTATCACCGTAAAGTTCATAATAAAAACTCAACTAAACTCAAATGGCACTAAATTGGAAAAAAAAATTAATACCCCTTGAATTTTTTATTCACATTAAAACAACTTGAAGTTTAGCTCCAATCTTTGAGAGAATAATATCTTTTCCAAAAAAAAAAAAACTAAATTTAATTACCATATGGGAGAAAAGTATACTTTACCCTTTCTATTTATTAAAAGAAAACTATCTCATAAATTGAGATTTCTGAAATGTGTATACTTCTACACTTAAAAGCCGGAAAAGATTTAACAATAACAATCCCGAATGTACTTTTGATTTGGTTATCACAAGTCTTTAAATTAAAAATAAATAAAACATATAAACTAAAAATTTTCTAACTTTTGTTGAACTATGCACATGCCGGAAATATGTTAGAACAGAAAGTGACTCTCGTCGAACTAAAAAGATATATATATATATATATATATATAAATAGAGATATAGATATAGATAGATGAAAAAAAATGCAATAACAACCCTTTTTCATAATAGGCTTTTTAATAAAAAAAATACTAATAACAATAATTAAATATCCAAAAATATTCTTTTTCTTTTTTAGGGATAAAATAAATAGTTTTAAAAATGCATCTTCTAAAAACTTTATAACATTTTTTTGGTCAATGTGCATCTGGATTAAATCCTATGAACTTAGCTAAAACTGGTCAAATCCGTTAAATCTCTTTTAACGTAAATGGGTGAATTTGAATGTAATAAAAAAATGTGAATGGATGATAGTTTAATGGATCCAATTGCAACCTACCTCCCCGTCACACCTGAAGAACATTACTAAGAAATTAAAATCTATATTTATATATATTCACACATATACATTAAGTACATTACCAGTGTATAATTCCATTTTCGACATTGGTAACAAATTCAGGACAAACTGTTTCGGGCATGATGAAAACATCAAATCTATGCGCTCTTTCACCATTCTAAGCAGGAATTTCCCCATTCATTAACGCTTATCATCTTAGCTCTGTCAGTTTCTGCAGTTTGATGGCATAAACTAATTGTGACCCAACTGCGGAGATGGAATGCAACAAGTGATTATCCTAAACCAATCATATAAAAGGCAAGAAATTAAAATACAGTCAAACAAATTTCTCTGCAAATGTATGATTCTAAGTAAAGATTTTTAGCCCTTTATGATTGATCCAACCTTTCACCCTGCAATATATGTTTTATTGTAGTACAAAAACAAATACATAATATAGTCAAAGCACCATTTAAACTCACCATAAAATCCTCCGAGGCCAAGCCAGATGTGTAACCCAGAGAAAAATTGACACCATTTGTCAGTGATGTCTGCCTACCATTAACGAGGGAAACCACAGATTCTAGTGCTTGGCAATGAAGCTAAGCGCAGCGTGGTTGATACTACTGGCCATTTGATAGCAGAATTGGGTATGGAATTCACAGTATTCAAATTCTAAACTGATTTGAAACGGGTCTCAAGATACTCTTTTACATGACATTACTAGAACATAATTTCAGCCAAATCAAGGAATCTCGGATTTTTTAGACAAGGTTTGGTTCGTATCGATGTCATCTGAGGGCCCATAGTGCATTGAAGGGGAATTTCAGTTGAGACAACTGCCACCATCACTGATCTAGTAGATCAGTGACTGCAGGTGCTTAAAACTTGATATTCTCATAATTAGGCATGAAATTACTAAATCCCGCTCTCTCATTATTCAATACTTCTGATATGGACAGATCACTGAAATTATTGCCATCAGTCCAACCACCCCACTGGTTATTTGATGGAAGAGTATTACTATTGAACTGTTGAGAATGTAATTGTTCGTAAATTGATGGACTGTTAGGCGGAAATTGATCAAGAAACCTTGAGGAAAATCTATAAGAATCATTTTGGGGGGGAAACCTATTTCCAACATGATCCGGAAATCTTAAATTCTCTGTAGGTGTGGATTGTTGCATTAACAGCTTAAGTCTAGGATCATCTTCACCAGGAATAAACTGTGGAAGCGAAGTTTGCCTCATGTCAAAAGAAGCATTATTCAGCCTTTCAGCCAATATGCCCTTGCCAAAGTTCAATACCGCAAGATTGTTAAATTCATCTCCCATGCTGCCAATATTTCCAGTTGGAGAAACAGACTGCTGCTGCAAATGTTTCACTGGAAAATAAAAGATTTATAAGGAATTTCTCTATAAGTACAAAAATGTAGGCAAGAATGAGAAACACAGCAATAAAAACAAAAAATGGAGTAGCTCCAGAACCATAAAGAAAGAGTTATACCAGAAGTATTACTATCCTGTTCTACTCTCCCATACGAAAACCCTGGAGGTATTCTGCTGGACAATGAAAATCCTGGTGGGCCTGATGAGTGAGCTTTTGACACTGATAAAAGCCAAATAATAAAGAAGGGGTAAATATCAGCTTGATCAAACTTGGTTCAATAAAATTAACAACAATAAAGAATATCATGCTAAGAAGCCTTAAACTATTTTCATTTGACATAGTATGAACAAAATTAACAGAAATAAAGAATGACATGGAATATATGACCTAAAAAATCCTTCCCAATTGATATTTGATATATATTATAAAAAAAATTATAGTTAGAGCTGAAGCCTTTGAACGATTTGCATATATAGGTCCTTAATTGGCAATTTAAAAGTAAATTTCTTGAATAACACTTTTTTCCTGATTAGGACATTGCCTGATTATAGTCAAAGACCACATAAACAACATAATTCAAAATCCAAAAGAACATACATCATATATACAGAAATAATAACAAGACATGTTAAAAGCAAACTAAGGTGGTCTTGCTAACCAGTGGTTAAGTAATCAATAAATAGAAAGTTTTTATTATTGGAGTTGCATTGTAAATCACAAAGGACTGAAGGAGTATATTATAACACTTCACAATAAAAACTTTCCACTTTTGATTCCTTAACTAGTGCCCAAGGGCACTAGTATTTTTCAAGAAACTATTATAGCAGATTATACTATTATACTTCCAATCAAACACACAACAGAAATCCCAAGAACAACAAATTACATCTACTTACATAGGGTAGCCCCAACAGGGATGAGAAGCACTAAATTCATCATCTTAAACCTACACCAACCTACAACAAACTCCAGGGCTACATAATGAGCCAATGAAGAACTAAAAAGAGCCATCCACAAAGTAGGACTGTAGAAGTGCTCAAAATACCATGTTTCTCCTACTATAAAAAATAAACAAGATAAAGCAAAGGGGAGAATACAGGAACTTTAAGAAGGCAAAGGATGAACAACCAAGTAATACCAATAGAACAAGCAGAATATCACAGTAAATAAGTATGCCAAACCAGAAAATAGAAATTAGAACAGCAAGAATTATGTATACAAACTCAGATAAGTATAAGTAATCATGATAACAACAAAGACCTGAAAGAAATGGACCTCTATCCCCACACTCAAAAAGGAGCACTTAATCATGTTAGTAATCAGTACTCACTGGAAAAATTAGATGGCACAAAAGACTGACTTCCAACAAATTTATCTGATGATACAGAATTGCCAGATGGGAAGACATGTGGGTATTTTCCAGTGACTGTATCTTTGTTTCCTATTAAACCACCTGATGAGAAGTTCCCTTCAGGACCATGCCCAGTAACCACAAATGGTTGCTGGAAATTAGATGCCTCATTCATGAAATCGTCCTGTCTTGCAAAGGAAAACCTTGACTGATTTTTGTCTTGGACTTTCCGCAAAGTAGGTGCTTTAAAGGGTCTGTACAGTTCATCACTCTCACCCAACAAATTAACTAATGAACCTTCCCATGCATCTAATTCCAAAGACAAAATATCAGATATAATGTTGTTCTCTCCCATGTCTGAAGCAACCATACTATCAACACCAGTACCATTATCTTTACTCTCCACATGCTTGAGATGTCCTGTCTCCAAGTGTTCATTAAAAGACTCAGTAGAAGGTTTTCTGAAATGATTCTGGCGACAAATTTGATCTAGCTTAAATGGTTGATGGCTTGATTCGTTTACATTCTGAGGTAGACAATTAGAATGGAGCCCAGATGATGACAAATAATTGATGCCTTTGCTGAATTTTTGTTGTTCAGAGTCTATGTTTAGTATGTCATCCACAATGATATCTTCCCAAAATGCTGGTGTGGATGAATGTTCTGTTGAATACTCATTATCTTGCTGCAAATGCTGCCCTCGAGAGGAATTGATTGAGTTAAGAGTAAAAGGTAATCCGTCTGAAACAGGAATGAAGTATGAATCTTCTAAATGATCATTAATGCTAATAGACGATAACCCTAAACATAAGCCGTGCACATCCCCATTTGAATTAATGCCAACTGCACTGTCAATATTGAAATCATGCTGTCTGGAGAGCTCCAGGAAGCCTGTGTTCACAGAAGGTGCTGCAGTATCTTGATCATGGCCCATAAAAGCTGCTAGAAATGTTTCAGTTAGACAATACAATGCCAGGAAATTTCTCCAAAGTAACTTCGTTGAAAACATTTGACTCACATGTTTTAGAATTTCCACCGATATTATGGTTGTTCGTCTCTGAAGGTACAAAGGCACCGTTGGAACACACATCAGAGCTATTTTCAGCTTCCCCTGATCTTGTATTAATAGACCTTTCAGTGCAAGCAACTCCTGACACAGGGGCTTCTGGATCATTAGATGCCTCAACCTTTCTATTTGCCAGATTACCAGAACACGATGAAACTGTATCCTGTGGAAGATTGCCGGATACACACCTAACCCTAGAAGGATACACCCAAAAAATTCAGCATTCACACTAAAGCACAAATTAATATGAGAAACTGACCAAGCAATAAATTAATTACCAAGAGGTCACTGCAGGAAGCGCAGTTGAATTGACAGCCCCAATACCTGAAGCAAATCCTTTAATCTGGTTCTCACATTTCTAGTGTGAGATTAATAAAAGATGTTAGTTAGCTCACTGCCTAATAAATAACAAGATATAAGAGTGAACAAATTGAGAATTGTAATATATCACCCTCAAAAAACAACCTTCCACAAAAGTGACGTGAGCAAAAACTTACATCTAAAGGACTTTTGGACACTAATTTGGTGGCTAATGACACATGTTTAGGATCATCTACTGGTGGAGGTAAGACATTCCCTGAACGCCGATGCAAATTATTTGTAGCACCAATGATTTGTTGGACTCTACTCCTTTAACATCCAAAAACCAAACAACAAAAATATAATCAAAGGCGGTACAACTCTCAAGCATAAATAAAAAATAGTGACAATCGAGAGCAAGATATTTCAGGAAACTAGACAGAAATCTAAATGATTGAGATATGCATGATGTTGCCTGTCTGGTGTATATACTTAAATAATCTGTAGGTTTACTATATGAAAACTGAAAGCATTCATCTAATAGAAGAGCCACAGAAGTATAAGCCATAAGACACAGCTAAAAGACAACTAGCTGATGCTTATATAGGTGATATATACATAGTAAGTTCAAAGGTTAAAAATGGAGGGATGGGATACATGAGAAACAAGCATACCTAGCAAATGCTAAAACTAGTTCATCTTTGGTAAAGCTATCCTCGTGAGAACCATGGTCATGTAGATATAAACAATCTTTATTGCTGCAAGGCTGAATCAACAAGATATCTCATATTGTAGCATAAAGACATAGTTATGTGTAAGAAAACATTCATAAACTCGGCTTAAAGCTATTATATTTTACCACATTTCTCAACCATGCATGGCAATACTTTGTCGTTCCAAAACAAGCCCTGCAAATGCAAAGAAACCCCCCACCCATCATCCTGTGGCCACTAAGACCTCACCAAAACCCAATCAAAATCGCATATCCTTACCTCAAGGGTCTACCTTCTAATACAAAACAATGCACTGATTGAATACATCGAACTGCTTCAGATTCTTTAGAGAATGTTATATACCTGAAAATAAGATATTTTAATTCAAGAAATACAACTTCACATATAAATGACATCAGCCTACAAGAATTGATCTCTAACCATAGAAACATGATGACTGAACCAACATTCAAATAGACAGAAAATAATGAGAGGGAAATGAGAGAAAGGCTATAATTTTCTTCTACTTGAAACTCACTGCAGGGTTATTGCTTTTGAGACATTTAAAACAACTTACACACAACAGCTGTTGTTCGCAGAATGTTGGATTATGCCATTTGCTGTTCGAGATAATGACACTTTCATAACCTTTCCATACCTGCCAAAGTACTCCTTGCACTGAAGTAGCTGGTATAATCCAAACAAAAATGTTATTAACCAAGGGGAAAAATTCACAATAAAAAAGATGCAAAAACTTATGGAGTATGCGTGCCGTGTTCCATATAGATGCATCTAGAAACAGTTAGATGCATAACATTGAAGAACTTACTTCTTCATCTGCAAGGTTTAGAGGCAGCCCAATTATGTACACTAGGTTGCGTTGAATGACTCTAACATCACTAAGATGTTTCCTTCCATCCACTGATTTAGGCTTCAGATTCAGTTTCTGCATTTTCTTTTTATGCTGTGAATTCATTTCAGCTACCAATCTGTTTAAGCAAGTAAAGCAAATCAGTATTACCTAACAATGGTTTAACCGTTTAATAATAAAATATTATACAGAAATTAGAAATTGTTGACATGACAAAAACAACCTTTGACAGTTTGCTGCCATTGCCACAATACGCTCTTTGTCATAAGGTGAACGACAGGCTGGACAACGGCCCTCAGTTTCATCCTTCTGTGCCATTTCCATTATATGATGCCAACACCAGACACAAATCTGTGGAAAGGGTAGAGGAAGAGAGAAAGTGAACAAACATGATTTATCAGGATGAGCAATATATATGTTCAAACTCACTATTGCCTTTAGTGAAATGCCATACTGTTCAGCTTTAATCCCAACTTTCCATTTTCAAAAAATGGATGATGGATAAAGCACAAATACTGAAAAACGATCAAAATCAGGGTGTTTAAAAAAAATTAGAAACAACACTAACAAAGGAAGATTCTCATGACAATAAATCCATATGTAAGTTTGAACCTCATAACCACATTTGCATGGCTTCAGCTGCTGATCAGTCAGGTCCATCTCCTCGGTGCATATGGGACATGATTTTCCTCCTTTGTCAGCCATGATGATTGTCCAGGGAATTCAGCTACACAAAAAAAAAAAAAAATTAAATAACCTGCTAAAAGAATAAAAGTTCCTCTCATTAACAGATATCAATGAGTGCTAGCATGATACTCAGGAAGTCGTCAAATTGAACATAAGCACAGATTAAGATTTTAAAAACTAATTATCATACAATGAGAGGATTCTCAAGGCCACTAAAACAGCATTTCATCAACTCAAAATAATCACCAAACCCATAGTTACATACTGTAGAACCAAATAAGAAAACATTAGCATGCTATGTAATCGCGTGCTAAAAACTCCACTAAATACCACTGCGTTGTTGGGAACAAAACCGAAAATGAACAACACACTCACAATGCACCACCACTAGTGAAGCTCCGTGGCAAGTTCTACTCTCCGAATTAACGTTTCGCCACTAACTTGAAACAAGCATTACTGCATTAGTGATTATTCCCTCGATTTCGTTCTCCAAACTAAATTCACACTCCATTCAACTCAACAAGGTAAACGGCAGCAACACGAAACTAAATATTTGCATGGAATTTAAACTAATTCCAGTTCCAGCCACTGGTGAAAACAGTGAAGGAGGATAAACCCTAAGTGTGAAATCTACGCTTCCTTATCCGTTGCTACAACTCGGATAACATTAACTCTACTACGCAGAAACAACGAGTTAAGCAATAGCACAGATAATCATCAAATAATATTCGTAGATTAAAATGAAGAAAAGTATAAAACACCTATTACATTGTAGTTAATCGGTAGGTACGGAGTTCAAAATGCACCTTAATCGGAAAAGCCTAACCCTAGGAGAAGAGAAGAGAAGAGCGAAATGAACACGATGGAGAAGTAAAGAGAAAATGGAATGGAAGGTACGGAGAAATGAGAACTAGGGTTTAGGGCAAAGAAAGAACTTACGGTGAGATCGAGGAAGAGGAAGCAGAGGCAGAAAAATGAGATTGAGAGAGAGAAGGGACGGATAAAGCACGAGAGAAGAGAAAGTGAGAAATGGACTGTGGACGTATTGTTTTGTATTTGTGTACGTAAAAAACCCGTATGTTGAAGACAGCTCACTTTTCAGTTTTTTTTTTCTACTTCTAATAATTAATAATTAATTAATCCGAGTCATAGTTAATGCACTTATCTCATTTAGGGTGAGGTTTGTTTATAGTTATCTTTGTCACATAAGAAAAAAATCAGGAATTATAAAATTAGTTTGAGTTGTAATTTCTTCTAGATGGTTCTTATAAAAACAACTTGTACATGAATGTTTACATGACAAAATACTACTTTGTTAATAATGAGTTTTATTCGACATAAAGTTTTATCTTGTGTAATATTTTTACTTGAGTCAAGTAGTATTATTCTTTGGAAAAATCATCCATGGTCTCTTAAAAAAACTTAATCATTAACTTTTATTTGAGTTTATTTAAATAAATAATTTATTAAGAATCTTAATTTTGGGTGAAGGAAAATATAAGATTGATTTTGTAGTAATGGGTGAAGAAAAAAAAAGAAATAAGTTATGGATTCAAATTTTCCGTTAACAAAAATTAACAAATTAATAATTAATATTTATTAATAAAAAATTAATATAATGTGGATTATAGAGTTTGGACAATATATCATAACATATTTTCATAATCATAATTATAGGTATAGTTATATTTAAAAAAATGCACTTATTTCTAATTTTATACTTTTATGTGGATGACTAATAATCTTGATATCTATTTTCATACCATATGTTATACATATATTCATACTTATACTATTTTAATTAAATAAGATAATATTTTATATAGGAATGATCAACGAGTATTTATGGTCGAATTCAACCATAAAAAACCTAATCCAAAACCATTGTCATAATTATTTATGATATTTATGCTAAATTTGTTGTTCATATTGATTGTGTTTAAATAAAAGTGTATAATCATCTTTTTTTTTAAGTGTATAAGCATTTCTATTTTTTTTATAATATCATGATTTATTTATCTGACTCAATATATACATATTGTTGGTATAGAAGCAAACATATTATAGGGTTTGTGACATGTATCTCGTCATATAGCTAGCTGGGTCATTTCTTTTCTCTCCTTAAATAAAAAATAAATAACTATAAAAGTACAATCAAATGGTAATGCAGATTTTGCTTTATCATTTAAGGTTGATGAGTTTTTTGCTCAACAAAAAATTAATGTTCTAAGCTCATCAAAGAGAAATTGAAGTTCAGACAACCATTAGAAGGATCTATTAACAACACATTATAATTTGAAAGAGTATAAAATGTAACTTTGTAGTTTTGTTTTATTTTTAAGTTATAGAGACCTTGAAAGTTTAAGGCATATCTGCTAATGGAATTCCACATTTAAGTTAGCTCAACATGTAAAAAAAATGTCTATTTTGATTCAAGAATGTTGTTTTTAATGTCTGAAACAATTTGCTTTATGTTGTTGAAAGACTAATGCACACATCATCTACACAATAGTCAAATTAATTACTGATAATATTCATTGAAGTTACTAAAGGATCATTAAACAGCAAGTAAAAAACACAAGGGGGGAAATTGGTTGGATAGTTTGAATATTTTGGTAACAAATATCACTAATAACTTAATTTAATTAATATTACTTAATTGGTAAAAACATAACTAATATAACTTAATTTTAATATTATCAATAATCTATATTAAATGTAAAATATTTTAATAACTTAAATGTCAATTATTAGCAACACAATGCAAAAATGTTTCAATCAAACTTTATTGATAATTTGTATTTATCAAGATACTGTAGACAAATTGATGTTAAAAAACTTTAATTTCATGATTCACAAGAATCAATGAACCTTTTATCTTTTATTTTGAGCAGATACCAAACTTGAAATTTCTTATAAAGAATGAACCAAATAATTAAGTATAAAAATTTATTGTAAAGTACAAACACTATAGTTTGTAATGGTAAACAAACATAGATAATTCAAAGTTTTTAAGATATAAAAACTATTGTCATTTAGTTATTTTATCTTATGGTTTGATGTGTTAGTTTAGAAATCTAAAACACAAATTACATAATTAGTTTTATGCAAGTATTTTAAACACCAAATAATGTTTTTACTATCAAATATTTAATAATGTGATCTTATCTACGCATTTTTTTCTCTCCTTTTTATAAATTAAATTGTAATAGCTTTGAATATGATTGAATCTTATTGTTTTCTTTTTTTTACCGATACAAATTTAACTTTAGTTAAACAAATATTTTAAAGTGTGTTATGAAACTTAATGTGAGGGTGGATTTCAAAGGAAAATAAATCCAAATGATAAAAAGAGTTGTATCTATTGTTAGGAATATTGGTAATTATGGATTTAATAGAACTATCATGCTATCTATAGAAAAGAAATCACATTTTCCTTTACATTATTTGTAAGTTAAAAAATATTAATGTACTTAGATACATTGGTTTTACTATTGGTATTCAAAGTGGTTAATCTCCAAAGGAAATGGTACACATTAATATTGTGAGAAGAAAAAATTCTTAAAGTGTCATCTAGAAGAATTTGGCTTAAACAATAGAAAATTCATTTCCATGTCACATACATACTTGGCTGGCTAATGCATGGATGCATTTGTTATTGGTATTGAGTAATCACACAACAATCGAGATAACAGAAAGAGAAAAAAAGGGAAGAAGAAAATAACATTCAGTGCTTATCCTGGTGCCTCGCACACTCGTTACAATGCACTCATATTACAAGGAAATATATAAACTTAGAAACCCTAAACATTGTAGTTATTCATGGGCCAAGCCCAAATCACAAATAATAAAATTCAAGGCCAACAATAGTATTAGGTCTTGAAAAAAGTTCCAAGGATGCTACCCCCTACCTCGCCGGGGCGACTCTTCTGGGTCTGTACTTATCTTCTGAAGGCAAAGTATGAGTCATACCCAACATTTGTTACCCTCTTTGTAATTATTATTTTTCACATGTCTTTTAGTTCTAATTATTTGTCAAATAGCTTGGATCATATTAAAGTATAATTTTCGTCCAAACTCATAATACTCTTTTACTCAAATGTAATGTAATTATATTTAATACAAAACTAAATAATTTAAAAGTGATAAATTTACTTAATTATATATTTTTTCAGATATTACTAAATACAAATAATACTAAGTATAAATATTAAAAATTGTAATTTATAATTTAATCAAACTCGTACATCACACAAGTATAAAATGTAGTTAATAGCTAAACACGAATGTTACAAGGCCATAATCATTATAAACTTGACTTTATTGTAGATTTACTAACATAAAAACAAAAATGATAAAATAGTGTAAAACAAACTAATGCATGACTAAATAAAGAAATAAATAAAGTCTCAAACAAAGTCCATTGTAGTTGCATAAGTGAACTATAAACAAAAAAAAAAACAATAAAGTTATGAGCAGCAAGCAATAATGTCTGAAATACCTAATTAAATCTATTGTTTAGATGAAACAAACTTTGAAGGAAATAATATACAAGATGGGTGATTATTTATGATTATTTGGCCTTTGTAAATAGTAATTATCAAGTCAATCCAAAGTTTAAGTGTCTTACATGTAGCATAAGAAAACAAAGTTACAAATGATAGAGGTAATAACAATTACAATAAGTGGCAAGTATTGAGCTAAAAGCAAGGATTAAATAAGAATTGCAAAAAGCCCAGGTAGAGATAAAATGATGAGTTTTGGAACATGAAGAAGTGTTTGGTGGCAATCGATGTACACACAACAAGCTTGTAGGTTGCTACTTGGCAATGAATGAGTTGAAATTGTGCAAAATATTCTCTGATTGGAGGAGCTAACAGAGGGTAAAAAGAATATTGTTTGGGTATGTGATATTGACGAAGAAGATCGCACTCCATGTTGGCTTAATTTCAAGAAATCTAAGGATGAGTACATTTTGTGTAAGAATTGGACAAGAGACTTTATAAAGATAAAGGGTTGGTGTTGTCCCAACCAATTGTCTTCTAGTGAGATTCATAGATGTGTTAAACTACTTTTTCTTCATTGTTGTGGATAGCGTGCATATGGAGTAAGCCAATAAGGGACTGAAAAGTATTACTTAGATTGTAGAGCAACCATAACTTTGAATGTGTTGAATCTATTTTTGTTTTTGATAGTAATGTGAATCAGTTGAATCTATTTTGATAAATCAAAAGCAATCTCTTGAATATGCTAAAAAGTATTAATACTTGATTGTAGAGCAACTACTATTATGTTAACAGTAGTTGCTGATAGTGTTAATATTG
>CM023950.1:5428234-5468720 GCA_013407115.1 Glycine latifolia
ATTCATTCGAATGTGCTGCAATTAGGAAAAAAATATAAAATAAAAATATATAAAAATATAAAATAAAATTGAAAATAAAAATATTAGTTTAAATATAAAATAAGTAATTTTAATTATATGATTATTCAGAATTTGATGAAGCATTTGTTGACATTTCTAGTTCCAGTTACGTCTCATGACTCATGCAGTCTGATATCATATTATGAGAGAAAACTAGAGCAGATAGTTATTCTCGGAATTGAATTGAATTGATTGAAAAGTAAAAAAAAAATGAAATTTCACACAAGTACTTAACGGCAGCTACCAGCTACCATTTAATTAATCATAAATTCATAACTTCCCAGTAACTAACAATTTTTATCTTAACTGTCACGGGCTGCAATTCACTTATTATATTGAGAGTTCTCGTTAATTTAAGTTCTCATTTATACTACCTAAATTCTTTAAATAACTTGAATTCTCCCTGATTTTTTTCCCGATTCGTATCGAGAGTTCTCAGTGATTAATTACACACCTAACATTTTTTTATAACCATTAGATCCAAGCTTATTCTAGAGATCGACAAGGCATGTCTCCTAATTATGGTCTACGGTTGCTCGACAATAAATATCATGATTCCCCCAGTCAATGAATTAATAATAATGTCGTTTGATTAATTCCTTTCACTATTGGAAATTATATGGTCATGTATAGAAGTTTTAAGTATGAACATAACTCCAGCTCTCTGGTTGATGGATGGTTAATAAAAAAGAGAGAGAGAAGGACATACGTGAGACCCACTTGAGAAGTGAGTTTCAATTTGATTGAGTTAAAGATATATAGATTAAAGGGATTCTTTTTCTCTATATGAATCAATAGAGAAAAGTGTTTGTAAACTAAAAGAAATAGCTATGCATAATAAAAAGAATTTGTACATAATCGTATGTCTATCGGTCTTTGCCTTTCCAAATTATCTCTCTACGATGTTCGGTGACCGACCCACTAGTATCACCAACCACCAATTCTAGTGAACTTTGGGAATTTTTTTATTATCATCACTTGAAGATTTTGGAATAACAATTAGGGTGAATTATGTAGAAGTTACCTCTGAGATTATCGCAAGGGATAAAAGCCCTAACAATGACCTAGGGAAGACAATTTTTTTTTATGTGACACAATTAAATCTTTTAAATTATGAAAAAGATTTATTATTTTCAATATTGTTGTATCACATAGAAATTGTACACAAACGTATATATAAATATTATATTGTCTCACTCGAACTGGCTAACTTGTTGTCGTGTACCTGAGCTGTGTAATTAGTTAAAAAATTATATCTTTACTCCATATGAATACAACGCATTTTAGAACGCACTGCCACTTTTCCTCTTATGTTAGTATACGGTGACTGATCACTTTCTTAAAACTCTGGCATATTAATGAAGGAGTATATATATCCTGAAGTAGCTAGTGTTGTCTATTAATTACTCTATTTGTGTTGTTGAGTCTCCTTTATTAATTCCCATCTAATAATGCAATTTATCTGAAACTAATTGACAAGTCATCGAGTAATAATTGAAAATGTGACCTTATTCGTGATAGTAACTGTGGCTGCATGGATTATGATTTATGATGGCAAAATTAGAATTAATTGCAACTAATTATCATGCTTAACATAGCAGACGAGTAGTAGTTATGTGCTGGCTGGGTGACATGACAACGTTAATTAAATGGAAAAAAGTTTTGAGAAATCAAACCTGGTTTAAGAGACTCGATCATTTTATAATCTGATTCTTTGAGAGCTACGGCAATAGTTAAACGTGAAGGAAAAGTTGGATACACATGCCTGTTGTACATGTGCTTTACCTTTGATATATATTTTTTCTTGAACCATAGTAACTCTCGGTCTAAACTAATAACTAATTTGTTGAGGTATCGAGATTTATTTAAAAAGTTTAATTTCTTCTAATAAATATCTTTTATACATATAAATTACGGATCAAATTCATCATTACATACTTATAAAACAAAGTTATCTATTAACCTGACAAACCAGGTTGATTTTGATATTTGTTAGTTCCTAAATTGTGCAATGGTAATTGAAATTGATCCAAAGTTGCGCAAAGGCAATGCCTGCGCTTGCCAAGTTGGGAGCCTCAAGTTCAATTCTGGCACTTTATGGATACACCTTTAGCATCCCTGTAAGTGGATCCAATCCAAATTGCTTTTCCCATTGAACCAGTTTTTTTAATGATGCAAAACACTGTCACGAGATACGACACTACTTTATAGTATGAATTTAGAAAGGCTGCATTGATTGAGAAATTTCACAACTCAATTGTAATAAAATACATGCGTATATAACAAAGTATAAAGTTTTTTTTGAAGAGTAACAAAGTATAAAGTTATTAAAGTTTAATTAATTAATTTTATTTAAAACCAACAGTTATGTATTCTTAATTTTAGATGAGCTAATTTCATTCTTTGTGCATGGGGTTTGGAGATTTACATAATATTTAAAAATGTTTAGTTTTTCTAAAAAAAGTTAACATCACAATTTTTATATTATTAGATAAAATGTAAATTTTATTAAATAATTTAATTACTTCCCTCTTTATTTAATGAGAATTACATAAAATTTAGCCCGTTGCTGTAAAAATATATATTAAAATGTGACAAATTAACATATATCACTACCATTTGTCTTTACCTTAAATTTGATATTGGAGATCAATCATTGTTAGGATTTTGGACAATCTCATTTTCCATTTAGTTTGACATTATATTCTTTTCTTCCTTTTCCTCAAAACTTTGATATTATTTAGTGAGTATATAACTCGTATTTTTTTGGAAGTATTCGGGAAAAAACTTTAGATTCTTATGAAAATGATGGTATCATTTTTGTAATGAGATATGTATACACGTCATTGCCAATAATAGGAAAAGAGAGAAAAAAAACAAAGAGATCGAACAAGATCAAAAAATAATGATGCTCTTGAGATAGATGTGGAAAATACATTTAAAAAAAAAGAGGATGTGAAAAATATATATGACAAGAAGCAGAAGTGAAATAAATATAAATATCTCAAGTATAAAAAATGTAAAAAAAAGGAGTCTAAGAAAAATCACATTTCTTTAGGAGAAGAAAATAATAATAAAAAAAATAAAGTACACATATGTTTTTATTCTCTCAAATTTAGAGATATATTCTTTTCGTCCTTAAAATTAAAATTTATATTTTTAGGTCCCTCAAATTCATAAAAAAAATAATAATTTCTCAAGTGATAAAAAATCATCACAAAATATGTATCCAAATCATAAAGAATAAGGAAGAACTAAAAAAATATTTTGTGAATTTGAGAAACTAAAAATGTAATTTTTAATTTAGAAAACTAAAAAAGATAAATTGGAATAAAATTTAGACCAATAAAGTATAATACAATTTGATATGACACAAGCGTGGTATCTAACTGTCTACAGATGAATTTTGAAAAAAAAAATTAAAACTTATATAATTTTAGTGTTGTTTAAGTTAGTTTATTTTTTAATACTTTTTAAAATTATTTGTAAAAATCAAACTTTACTGGTGTATGTTGTTAACCACTTAAGCTATGATTAATCGTTTAACCATTTACAAAAAAAATACTTGATTAAGTAGTTACAATTTTGAGAAATTAATTATACAGCGATATCTATGTAAACGTGTTAATAAAAACCTTAAAACAAATAATTAAATAATTAAAATTGCTTTTATATTTGAGTTATTACAAATATAAAAATTTAGAAATATGCGTGGAACTTATTTTTTAAATATTTTCCTTAATTTGGTCATTTAATTAAAACATGTCTATAATTAACAAAATTAATCTATGGGTTGACAGTGTAATAAAAATTGTAGTCATTTAATAATAAATTATCATGTATTAGATGTTTGTTAATTTTTATAATAATTATTTTAAAGTGATATTTAATATGATTTTAAATTGGTGATAATGTAAACTTTTGTACATTGACATTATATGAAAATTAAAATACAATTAAATGTTTAGATGAATTTGAATGCATAACACTAGTATTTAATAATATTATCATGGTTTTAATGTAGTCAAATTAAAAAAGAGAGTCTGAGATTAAGCTAGCTAGGTGTGTGGTTGTTGTAGTCTTGTAGGGTCTCTGTCAATTGTGGGATCTATTGAAGAAACTTTTTAGAGTTATTGGATTTGAGAAAAATAATTACTTTATTTAAGAATGAGAAAAAGAATTACCTGAGTTGCTGAAAATAGTAAAAATGAAAAAAAAAACATTATGAAAAGTATATAAAATGATGAAAAATTGTATGCACTCACGTAAATTGCGTAGTTAAAAATGCTCTTAACAACCTATCTTAATTCTTAAAGTGGTCTCAATAAAAATAAAAAAATGCTCTCTGTTGAAAACTTCGATTCACTTGAATTACTCAATTTAAAAATATCGCTTTTGTTGAAGTTACTCTCGGTCTCTGGACCCGATGTCGCTTTCTCTCGTTTATTTTATTTGTTTTGTCTTGGGCGTTAGGCCAGTATTAGAAAAATTTGTGAGATATTTTGAAAGATAAAAAACATAGACAACATTATTTGAATCATTTTAAAAATCAAATTCTAACCTAGCCTCTCAATTATAAAATATACTAGTATATCACGATTATCTGGATATGATGAAATGTAAAAACATAATTAATGAACCTTTCAAGTTAATAAATATTTTGATATACTAACTTCATTTTAATAACTGCTCTCTATAAAAAAATGAATTAGTGATTTCTTTAATAAGACAAAATATTAATGTGAGATCTGAGATTAATCACTCAATGAATGCTATATATATAATTAAGAAGACAATTTGATCTCAGTTTTTTTAATGTCATAAAAATTACCGTTTAATTGGAGTAGGTTTATTGGAAGATGTTTAACTTGATTTTTAAAGTAAGCAAATCATTCATTCTATTAATTGAGTTGCATGAGTTGGTTTGATTCACTGTCATTAATTACAAACTAAAATGAACAATAATGATGATGAAAAAAACTACCATCAACCCTATCTCATTCCCCACAAAAAAGTAGTACCACATATAGAACTGAAAAATATTGAAAATAAATTTGAAGAAACATTCGTGATGAGGAGAAATTGAGTAGATAACTAGACTCTACGCCAAGCCATCATTATCTAATCATTATGAGAACACAATAAGTGTAATGGATCATTATAATTAGGAATAATAGATAAAATGATATGATAAGGAATATCAATTTTAGAATTTGATAAGTAACAACTAGTATTAATAAAAGAGTTAAATAACCATGCTTCGTAATTATAAAATAATTTTATATTATTATTTAATTATAATTTATCATAAATATAATTTTTAATATAATTATTATAAAAATAATAAATTTATTATATATTATAATTTATAATTAAATGATAATGTAGAATTATTTTAGATGATAGGATAATTTTTTTTCTCTTAATAAAAACATACAGATAGGAGTATGGGTTAACTCGTTGAATAACAATTATCAATAGCAGGAAACACAATAAAATATTTTCGTTATTTTTGCAAGATTAAAGATAACACACCAAAGGAAAAAATTTAATTTAACTTATTAAAGTGTTAGAGTTAACCTTTATTGAATTTTACTTGGAAATTTAAAATGATATTAATGCAATTTATTCTTTGTTTATAGTTTTGCTAAATTATTTAAATTATAATTTCTTAAGTAAATAAACTTTTTTTCTCAATTAAAGAACCTAATTCTCTAATATTTTGTTTGAATTAAGAATGGAATAGAAAGAAGAATATATAAATAAAAAAATAAATATATTGAAAAAGACGTGCTGTTTTGGATTGATAGAAATAAGAAGAAAATGAATGAAATAATTTTCTTCGACTTGCTTGAATGAACTAAAAAATATAATATAATATAAATAATAAAATATTTTTTTACTCTATTAGTTTTTAACAAAAAATATTTGTTATTTTTTAAAATAATTTAATTTTTAAGCATCACCCCATATACATATTTTCGTACAATTACACAAAATCATGATTAAAGTGAGAAAAAAAAATATAATGACACGAATTTTCACAACTCCCCTTTCACAAATATTTTTTCTTAACCACTGTGATTAAAATCGTTAACTCTTTTGATAAGACTTTGAGGTATTTTAACAAATTTCCTTAACCTTCCCAAATGTTATAATGTATTATTATTGTTTAATCTCATCTCATTCCCTAAAATGTATTAAGAGAATATGCATTCAAGAAAGAAAGAAAAAAAAAACATAATGTTATAATAATTGTTCTTGTGCAAACTTTATGTGGACCCTCACAAGACTCTCTGTCGTCTACTCAGAGGTCCCACTTTCCGTAGGTGCTGAAACCTCGTCATACTATGCTATCTAACTCCTCCCACATGCAGAATCCTAACTTCTCCCTTTACTACTCGAATATATATTATTTATTTATTTACACTTAAATTAAATGCTAGTAACAGATTTTATCTTATCATATATTTTAAAAATCAGTAAAAGATATGGCAGGTATCTTTGCTTGCTTTTATTTTTTCAGTGTGACAAACAAACACAAGCTTCTATTTCGGTACCCTTTGAAGTCGCTTTCTCTGTTAATTTGAACCATTTTTTTTATGGTGTGGTGTTTCTCTGCGGAATCCTTCTTGGAGAAGAAATGGAGAATATCGTACCCTTCTTCTTCTTATCTTCTTTCTCACTCGTGCTGCTACTTCTCTTGCAACTTTCGTCTGCTCAGATGCCAGGTATGTACCCTCTTCTTTGTTTTTTGCTTACTTCAAGTTCCTTATCTACCCTTCAATTGGTTTCCATAAAGATTGAGTTTTTTCTGCTCTAGCACCGTTTTCTGCATTGAAAATTAAAAGGGCGTTTTGTTTTAGTGTTTGTCCTTGTGCTCTGTAACATCTGTTCGCTGGCATTGTGCTCTTGGTTTGTTCATTTTGCTTCTTCTCTTCTCTTTTCTCTCTCTCAATGTGTTTTTTTTTCTTTGGGTGGTTCATTTGTCTTTCAGTTCTAAAATTAAATCTTTTTGTGTGTGATTCCAGATTCAAAATACTGAGATGAGATGAGGGCAACAATTTAGCTTGAATTTCATGTTGCATAAACTAAGTAATGGAAGACACTGGTCCAGTTCTAATGGTTTTGATTCATGTTTTTTATTTTTTATTTTTATTTAGATGGCTCTTGCTGCCACTAATTATGAGTCATTTAAGACCCTTAAAATTTTCAATCTTCAAGTGTTTTTTTCCCTTAATCCATTGTTTTTGGTGCAAGGGTGCATGTGGAGGTTCGTAAATCTTGATTCTAGCAGAGTTACATTAGTAACTGGCAAGATGCACGTAGCTTTTAATTAACAGTGATTAATAGCCAACTGTGATGCCAAATTAAAACAGTGATTAACCATCAGTTATCATAAACAATTCTTCATGACTGAAGATTGTTTGCTTCTTCGAACCTGTAGTGGCTGTGTATCTATTTTTAATTAAATGAATCATTATATAATTTCTATCATTATTTTGCAAACTTCTTTTAAAGTATCATTGTGTAATTAGATTTTTCATTTATCTCAACTCTCAATTGACTATTGCTTGATATTTACTTGATTTGACTTGGTAAAATTTCCCTATTAGATCTAAACTTGTCGGTGCAATTAATTCACTTCGTGTATGCTGTTATTTGGTGACAAAATATGTCGACATGTTGTGTTTTGCAGGTTTTGTAAGTTTGGATTGTGGTGGTAATGGAAATTTCACAGATGAAATTGGTCTTAATTGGACTCCCGATAAACTTATGAATGGAGAAATAAGCAATATATCTGTTGCCAATGAGACACGGAAGCAATACACAACACTACGACATTTTCCTGCTGATTCCAGAAAATACTGCTACACACTTGATGTTGTTAGTAGGACAAGGTACCTACTGAGAGCGTCATTCTTGTACGGGAACTTTGATGCAAACAATGTTTATCCAAAATTTGACATTTTTATTGGTGCTACTCATTGGTCGACTATAGTTATATCTGATGCTAACACTATAGAAATGAGAGAGCTTATATTTTTGGCTTTAAGTCCTACAGTCAGTGTATGTTTATCAAATGCAACAACTGGGAAGCCATTCATATCCACGCTTGAACTCCGGCAATTCAATGGTTCAGTTTATTATACGTACACCGAGGAACACTTTTACCTTAGTGTCTCTGCAAGGATAAATTTTGGCGCGGATAGTGATGCCCCAATCAGGTATTAGGTCAACTCTGTCTGTTGATTCATAGCTTTCTTGGTTCCAAATTTATCTTCTAAAGACTCGTTTTCTCAAGTACTACTCGGGACCTAAATATAAGCAAAATTATCCAACTTTTGCATTAATTAAGAAAACCAATCACATTTAAGAAATAAACTTTTTTTCAAAAATGCCATTCATTGGAACTTAGTATCAAGAATAAAAAAGTGTTCCAAGAATAAAAAAGAGTCATTGGAAATAACTAAAGGGTTTTTTGTTGTTTCTTATAATTATATATAATTAAGTCATGGGGGTGTATATCACAAAATATATGTACTACTATGAAATTGAAGTCAGTGATTGAAATCAGATAATGTTACAAAGTAGTCCTGAATCTGACTGGAAAACATTTCATTTGGAAAACTATGATGTGTGCGTGTGTTAGCATACACAAACAAAAACATGCACATGGACATATTTCACATATATTTTATTGTTGTTTTCACTAGATAAATCTTAAATATCAAATTTTTGTAACTGCCTTTGTAGAAAAGAACTATTCACACACAAGTTATATCCCTAATGGTAAACATGTTTACTGCATGGTTAGTGTTAGCTCTTGTGGTCTTGAAGAAGTTTTTTTCTTTTCACTCATTAAGTGTATTTTTGCCATATCAGGTATCCTGATGACCCATTTGATAGAATTTGGGAGTCAGATTCTGTCAAGAAAGCAAATTATCTTGTTGATGTTGCTGCCGGAACAAGGAAAATTTCCACCAACAAATCAATTGATGTTAACAGTGATGAAATGCCACCAATGAAAGTAATGCAGACTGCAGTGGTGGGCACAAACGGATCTCTAACTTACCGTTTGAATTTGGATGGTTTTCCTGGATTTGCATGGGCAGTTACCTATTTTGCAGAAATTGAAGATTTGGATGAAAATGAATCCAGAAAATTCAGGCTAGTACTTCCCGGTCATGCGGATATTAGTAAGGCTGTGGTAAATATTGAAGAAAATGCTCCAGGAAAATATCGCCTTTACGAACCAGGATATACCAATTTATCCCTACCCTTTGTTTTGTCCTTTAGATTTGGCAAAACATCTGATTCTTCTAGGGGCCCTCTTCTAAATGCCATGGAGATTAATGAGTATTTGGAGAAAAATGATGGCTCTCCCGATGGTAAGTCCATACCACATGATATGTTGTTTGGTTAACTTACGACTGTCATGTGTGTAACTATATAATAAGTATGTATATTGCAATGCTATGTGTTAGAAGTTAAATCCTTTTTGAATTAGCATCCTAATTTGTTTTTGTACTTTGATTGAATTGTTTGCAGGAGAAGTGATATCTAGTGTACTTTCACACTACTCCTCAGCTGATTGGGCACAAGAAGGGGGTGACCCGTGTCTACCTGTTCCATGGTCATGGGTCCGCTGTAGCTCAGATCAACAGCCAAAAATAATTTCAATGTAATGGTCTATATATTTTAAGGTTTATATATTTTGTATGTGCATTCATATTCCTCCCCAAACCCTAACTCAACCTAATGCTCACCCTCCCTGGAATAAAAAGAGAAAAAAAGAAAAGGAAAAGAGAGGGAAAGAAAAAACAGCTAGCTTTTAATACAGAATGTTTAATTACTGTTGCTAAAGAGAAGTTCAAGTGATCTTATAACGGTTACTTTGTATTGTTGGTGATTGCAGTTGGTTGTCTAGTAAAAACTTGACGGGCAATATTCCTTTGGACATAACCAAATTGACTGGTCTGGTTGAGCTGTAAGTTTTATATTGCTTTCTTATTTTGGTTCATATCTATTAAACTTGTGGCTGGTGGCATAATGATTTGATTCACGGATGCAGACGGCTTGATGGTAATATGTTGACTGGCCCAATACCAGATTTCACGGGATGCATGGACTTAAAGATCATGTAATTGGTGATAAACTCTTCCTATATTATTTTATTCTTTGTAGTTTTCAGTGAACTAGAACCTTTTTCTCTTGCAGTCATCTTGAGAACAATCAGTTGGCAGGTGCACTCCCAACCTCTTTGGCGAACCTTCCAAATTTGAGGGAACTGTAAGCTATCTTGAACTTATATTGTTTGATCAAATTGGAAATTGGTATGCTTTTGATAAATTCAAGTATGACTTATGAGCTTAGCCACATTCACTGCAATAAGTACCTTTCTGTTGATGGCTCAAGTCCTGTTTAGATAATATTCAAGCTATCATGCTAAATATTTTTGATACAAATTTTATAACACATTCAATGGTTGTAGGTATGTACAAAATAATATGTTATCCGGAACTGTACCATCGGATCTTCTGAGTAAAGATTTGGATTTGAAGTGAGTACCTTTTTCACTTGATATGGTGGATATGCTTTTGCATTTTTCTGCTCTGTTCAATTCAATTATTTTTTCTCTAGATTTTAATCTTTGCAAATGTCTTGTCCATTGTGTTAATATCTGTTACTCCATGAAATTTGCTTTATAACAAGAGAAACCAACATTCATGGTGTTATCAGTTAAGTAGAAAGCTAATGTTGCTTTGATTGCTTAAATAAATGTAGTATGTGTCAACTAATAGGACAGTCCTTCAGTAGTATATTATACATTCTGAATTTTTTCCTTGAATTGCAATACTTCATATATCAATATATTTGTTCTAAGTTCATTCTTAGCCCTTTTGTTCAGATTTTCTAATACCCTCATCACCATTTTCACATAATGACCACTACTTTTAATTTTCTCCTTAACAGCTTCACTGGAAATACTAATCTTCATAAAGGTAGCAGAAAAAAGAATCACTTGTATGTGATTATTGGTTCAGCAGTTGGGGCAGCTGTTCTACTTGTGGCCACCATTATATCGTGCTTGGTTATGCATAAAGGAAAGCCAAAATATTACGAACAAAGTAGGATTTGGAATCAAAATTACATACTATTTCTTTCTGAGATTTTTGAGATGGCAAAATGTGATATACTTGTTTACACTCTTTACAGACATCCTTGTTTCTCACCCTTCTCAAAGTATGGATTCTTCTAAGAGCATCGGTCCTTCTGAAGCTGCACACTGCTTCAGCTTTTCTGAAATTGAAAATTCTACAAATAATTTTGAGAAAAAAATTGGTTCTGGAGGTTTTGGAGTTGTTTATTATGGGAAACTGAAAGATGGAAAAGAGATAGCAGTCAAAGTTCTAACCAGCAATTCCTATCAGGGCAAACGGGAGTTCTCCAATGAGGTAACCTTCATTTCATAAACCTCTTTTGGTAATCTGACGTTGCAGCTATTCCAGCTGCATTTGCTAAGTTACATTTTTGTATCGTGATCTATGGTTTATTTCTTTGCTTTGCCTTGTTTGCTTTTCTCTCCCTCCTCATTTGGTTTCAAAATAAGGCATACGAGAGAGAAAACTAGTTTCAACATTCTTACTAAACTCTGTTGGCCGGTATTGAATACATGTTCATATGATAGTTATATTTTCGTTTGATCCAGGTAACTCTTCTCTCAAGAATACATCACAGAAACTTGGTACAGCTTCTCGGGTATTGTCGAGATGAAGGAAATAGCATGCTTATTTATGAGTTCATGCATAATGGAACTTTCAAGGAACATCTTTACGGTATGTAAGCCTGCATGATTTAAATCAAGGATCTGAAATACATATGCTCAACCATTCCTAACTTATTGTAGGCCCATTAACACGTGGACGGAGTATCAATTGGATGAAGCGCCTTGAGATTGCAGAAGACTCTGCAAAAGGTTTGTTATATCGCTTAAGTATCGTTTAAAATGATAGTATTAGTACATTTTTCCTCTCCAATTTTCGGATGGAATGGCTGTTGAATAAACTTAAATATTTGTTTTAATGGGATTAATTCAGCAATTTTGTTTTAGGAGAATGAAAGATCAAGAGTCAACAATGATTGTAGTTTATGACTATGAATGACTATAATGGGTTTCGATTGTGGTTTATGGCTATGAATGACTATAATGGATTTTGATTTTGATTGTGGTTTATGGCTATTAATAGAATTTAAGCCTTTAAATTCTTGAAGGGCAAATTATATCCTATAAATAGATCATTGTATTGTTTGACAAAAAAAAAAGAAAAAAAAAGAAGTTGAATAAAACTTTTTCTAGAAGTTGTTTTCTCCACAAGCTCTCATGACATAAACTTTTTCTATTCTACAAATTGGTATCAAGAGCCAGTGGCGAGTATGACCAACAATGTGCCGCTGCCCCAACTAACATAGGCGAACTACGAAAATAGAGTATCCAAATGAAAGCTCTTCTCAGGTCTCAAGATGGTTGGGGAGATGGTCCAAGAAGGTTTCGAAGAACCAACAACTACCACGGGATACACAGCGGCTCAACACAAGGCGTTGAAAGAGACGTGATCGAAAGATAAGGCGGCTTTGTACATGTTGTTTTGAGCTGTTGACGAGTTGGGCTTTGAGAAGATTACAAGTGTGACAACTTCAAAAGAAGCGTGAGACATTTTGGTGAATGTTTACAAAGGAGCTGACCGAGTTAAACGAGTTAGAAGGCATGAAGATGAAGGAGTCGGAAGGGGTCTCCTACTACATCACGCGGGTTCAAATAGTAGTGAACCAACTCAACTGAAACGGAGAAGTGTTAACCGATGCACGAGTTGTGGAGAAGATTTTGAGGTCGTTAACCGACAATTTCGAGAATGTTGTATGTGCTATAGAAGAGTCAAAGGACCTAACAAACCTCATGGTCGACGAGCTCACCGGTTCTCTAAAGGCACATGAACAACGTAAGAGGAAGAAGAAGGAGGAGACACTCGAGCAAGCACTTCAAACCAAGGCATCAATCAAAGACGAAAAGGTACTCTATTCTCAAAACTTTTGAGGTAGAGGGCATGCCAGTGGAGGTCGAGGAGATGGTCGCGGTCAAGAAGGGTATTATGAGGAGAGGGAGCAATCAAACCAACAAAATTGGTGTGGGAGAGGCGGTCAGTCAAATTATTCCAACATTGAGTGCTACAAGTGTGGCAAATATGGTCACTATGCAAAGGATTGCAACTTCAATAAGTGTTACAATTGTGGCAAGGTGGGGAATTTTACGAAAGAATGTCGAGTCGAGAAAAAGGTGGAAGAGACAACCAACCTAATCACGGAAGATAAGGAGGCGAAAGAAGATTTTCTTTTGATGGCACACAATGAAGTCAACACCAATAACGACACGGTGTGGTACCTTGACACAGGTGCGAGCAACCATATGTGCGGGCACAAGCACCTATTCAAAAAGATGCGAAAGATTGAAATTGGACATGTGTCATTTGGAGATGCGTTGAAGGTTGAGGTCAAAGGCCAAGGTACGGTTTGTTATTTACAAAAAGGATGGCTTAGTTGGGTCAATCCAAGATGTGTATTACGTACCAGACCTTAAGAGAAACATTTTGAGTATGGGGCAACTCATGAAGAAAGGTTATTCAGTACTTATGAAAGACCGGGTATTACACTTGAAAAATAAGAATGGACGTTTGGTTGCTCGAGTTGAAATAGGGAGAAATCGTGTGTACAAGTTGAATTTGAGAAGTGTTCAAGAAAAATGTTTGCTAGTCGACATAGAAGACAAGGTGTCGCTGTGGCATCTTTGTTTTGGTCACCTACATCATGGTGGTCTAAACGAGTTGGTGAAGAAGAGCATGGTGCACGGCCTATCGGACATGGACTACGAGGGAAAATTTTGTGAAGAATGTGTGCTCAGCAAGCATGTGAGAACTTTGTTTCAAAAGAAGGCAGTATATCGGGCTAAGCAACCTCTCGAATTGATTCATACCGACATATGTGGACCAATCACCCCCGAATCTTTTAGCGGTAAAAAGTATTTTATTTCCTTTATTGATGATTTCTCATGAAAAACTTGGATTTATTTTCTGAAAGAAAAATCGGAGGCATTCGAGGTGTTCAAAAAGTTCAAAGTGGTGGTGGAAAAGGCAACCGGTAGACACATCAAATCCATACGATCCGATAGAGGTGGCGAGTATACTTCGACGGCTTTCATGGAGTATTGTGAGGAGTAAGGCATAAGACGATTTCTAATTGCACCGTACTCTCCCCAACAAAATGGTGTGGCTGAGAGGAAGAACCGGACTGTTCTTGACATGGTTCGATCAATGCTCAAGAGCAAGAAGATGCCGAAGGAATTTTGGACAAAAGTCGTGCAATGCGCCATCTATGTGCAAAATCGGTGTCCACATGCGAAGTTGGAGGATCAAACACCACAAGAGGCATGGAGCGGACAAAAATCAACAGTTTCTCATCTCAAAGTATTTGGTAGTGTGGCCTATGCACACGTACCGAATCAGCGAAGAACGAAACTCGAAGACAAAAGCAAAAGGTATGTTTTTATTGGGTATGATGAGAAAACAAAAGGATACAAGCTACTCGACCCAATAAGCAAGAAGGTTGTGGTGAGTCGTGATGTATGAGTTAATGAAGCAAGCGGGTGGGATTGGAATAACTCAACGGAGGTTATCAACGAAAATGAAGGATCATCAACCACTATACCAAACAATCATATCGACAAATTCTGAAACTACCGATGATGAAGATGAACCGCAACAACCCAAAACGCGAAGTTTGCAAGATTTGTATGATTCGACAAATGAGGTACATAATGTATGTCTTTAGGCAGATTCTGAGAATATAAGTTTTGAAGAGGCGGTGCGAGACAAGAAGTGGCAAACTGCCATGGACGAGGAGATTAAAGCAATTACCCGCAACAACACATGGGAGTTAGCGGAGTTGTCAACAGGAAGTCAGCCCATTGGTGTGAAGTGGGCGTTCAAGACAAAAAATTGATCGGCATGAAGGATGGTAGAAGCATTTAAGTTTACGGGGGAGTTTTGTTAAATAAACTTAAATATTTGTTTTAATGAGATTAATTCATCAATTTTGTTTTAGGAGAATGAAAGGTCAAGAGTCAACAATGATTATAGTTTATGGTTATGAATGACTATAATGAGTTTTGATTGTGGTTTATGACTATAAATGACTATAATGGATTTTGATTGTGGTTTATGGCTATTAATAGAATTTAAACCTTTAAATTTTTGAAGGACAAATTATAGTCTATAAATAAATCATTGTATTGTTTGACAAATAAAAGAGAAGAAAAAGAAGTTGAATAAAGCTTTTTCTAGAAGTTATTTTCTCCACAAGTTCTCACCGCATCAATTTTTTCTATTCTACAATGGCCCTTCCCCTAACTAAAAATCACATTGTTATTGATTGTGTTATTCTCATGCTTGTTCAGGGATTGAGTATCTTCACACGGGTTGTGTTCCTGCAGTCATCCATCGAGACTTAAAAAGCAGCAACATTCTTCTTGACAAACACATGAGAGCCAAGGTTTCGGATTTTGGTCTCTCAAAACTTGCTGTGGATGGAGCCTCCCATGTTTCTAGCATAGTTCGTGGGACAGTAGGATATTTGGATCCTGAGTAAGGCCTTGACTGTTTTCCATGAATTTGCGTGTTTATACTCTGATTTCAAGGGTGTGCCTATTCTCTTATTAACCACAAAGCTTATCATTATGATTTCCAACAGGTACTATATTTCCCAGCAGCTTACTGACAAGAGTGATATTTATAGTTTTGGTGTAATTCTTCTTGAACTCATATCTGGTCAAGAAGCAATATCTAATGACAGCTTTGGTGCTAATTGCCGAAACATAGTCCAGTGGGTGAGTTTTAATTTCACTGCAAACATAGAATTTTGAAGCATAAACGAAGCATCCTGAGTTTAATTTATATACAATGAAGAATAAATGGAGCATCATGAGTTTTAATTTCACTGCAAACATAGAATTTTGATTTATATAAGATTTGACCGTTTTACTACATCATTCTATTTATTAATATGATGTGCAATAAGGTAAGCTCTTATTGAATGTTCGTGTAAAAATATTTTACATACCAGCAACGTATATAAGGTAAACCATTAATTTATAACTAAAAATACATTCATGATTTGATGTTATATAGATTTGAAGAGCTTCCATATTATGCTGAATTACATTTATCTAAACTACATTGTTTGACAGGCAAAATTACACATTGAGAGTGGAGATATACAAGGTATTATTGATCCTGTGCTACAAAATAATTATGACCTACAATCAATGTGGAAAATAGCAGAGAAAGCATTGATGTGTGTTCAACCACATGGACATATGCGGCCATCAATTTCAGAAGTTTTGAAGGAGATCCAAGATGCAATTGCGATCGAGAGAGAGGCCGAAGGCAATTCGGATGAGCCAAGAAATTCGGTTCATTCTTCAATCAACATGGGTTCTATGTATTTGGCTGCAACTGAGAACTACCTCTCAATTGATGAATCCATTGGACAGCCTACTGCACGATAGAGTAAACATAATGCACAATTTTTTTCCTATTAGATTTTATTTTTAAAAAAATGGGCAAGGCCTTGTTGTTATGTTGTCTAAAGTTTGATCATTGATGGTACTCCCAGTTTTCATTTGTTATCTCAGATGTTATAATGTATGTAGGTTTTGCTTTGCATATAACTTGTAGATGTAGGCTTCAAATTTTGGTTTTTGCCTAGTGGAATGTGGCAACATTAATATGGCAAATCTAGAGTGTGCTTGGACCTGCACAGTCAGAGAATATGTTGTGTATATTGATCATTTTTTGTAGAATGGATGCAAAAAGGTTTGAACTTATAATCTCTTTTAAATTTCTCAAAACCCCTAATAGGAAATCTCTAGCGGATTGTGTTGTGTGGATATTGAAATTAGCATCCATGATATATGACTTAATTATTACCATACAGCATTGATATTTTATATTGCATGATGCATTTAGTCAAAGTGACATGTTTTCTAAAGACTAGATATATATTAAGAAATGAGTTTTGAAATAGTTAATGAAAATTTAATTTTTACACAATATGAATCAATTAAAAATCATCTTATAAATGGCTTAAAATATTTATTATAAAAGTAAATAAATTTATCATATACATGATTAAATGATAATATAAAAAAGATCATATTTTCAATGCATTTCAATTTAATTTATAATTTTTTATGTTTATAAACTTCTATTCAAACATTGATTTTTGTGAAAGTAATGTTTGGAATAATAAACAAAATGTTTTTAGATAGATAATGATTCATGAGAACACATAGATGTTGTTAGTTAACTAATCAATTGCTTATTTAATAAGTTATCATATCTTATCTTAGTAAAACTTATATAATAAATTTGATCATAAAATTTATTATAATAAATTGAAATAAACTTAATTTAATAAGCTTTGCCAGTAAACTTAATAAAATAAGCTAAAACCTAAAAAGAACTTATAAATTTATTTCTGTAAGTTCAAATGAACTCCTCTTAGTAATGTAAATGACAAAATCCCAAGTGTTTTATCAATCTTTATTTTCTGAAGATAAAAAGTTTGGGATTCATTCCCCTTGCCGTCAAATACTTATCAAAGATCAAGAATATTCCTTCACATATAATCTTCTATTTACTTGACAATGAAAACATCTCCACATGTTCGAAAGGCCTTTGATCAATCACTATTTCATCAATATTGGAACTCAGACTTAACGAATTTACTATTAACAAGGTCAATCTTTTCACTTCTCAAATAGGCTCTTTCCCCATCATTACCTTGTCTTTAAAAGAAAATTGTTGAACACGGGTCTCCTCAACCATTCGATGGCTTAGTAAAGGGCGGATTCGATAACACTACTTTTCTTGATGTCTCCACCATTGAAGGTTATGTTTAATAAAGTGGTTTAATTAATTTATAATTTTCTTTACTAGTTGAAAATTTTATTTGATTATTTGATAAATAATTTTTAGTATTTTTTGAAATGTGAAGTAACATTTTTAAAAATTCAAACTTTTAATTTTTAATATATTTATTTTCAATTTTATCCTCATTATATTTATTCATTTTCTTGTTACTTTTTTAAAATAAATCATAACATTTTTTATTTTCTTATTTTGAACTTTTCAACTACTTTAACGGTTAATTTTGTCAAATACTGATAATTTAATAAGTTAGTTTTTCAACTTCTAGCTATCATCTAATTTTCTGACTTTAAGCTAACTTTTCAGCTTCCAATTATCAATTATTTATCTAGTTTTAAGTTAACTTTTCATAGTTTTGCCAAACATAACTTATTTTAATTTGGATTTGATGTATATAATTATTAATATAATATTACTTAATCCAAAAATTATAGTTATCAAATTTGTATTATATAAAAATCTATAAAAATAACTTTTTCAATAATTATATAAAAAATTTACATTAAATATTATTCTTCAGCATATATAGATAATAAAATTTTAGAAAAAAAATCTATATTATTCTTCAGCACATACAGGTAGTCAAATATGAAAAAAGAAGTTATAGAACTACATTCATTTTTTCTTAAAAAAATCTAATTCAATTTAATATATGTGATTTTTAAGGGAATATATTTGAATTTTTAATCAATATTTTAAAGACATTCTTTAACAAATCTTAAATACAAAAATTAACGGAAAGATATACAAAAACAAACGAAAAATATTTAAAATAATCCCCAAAATTATACACATGGAAATAAATATTAACAATTATTAGTTCCCCTAATTTTCTGGTTTTAGGCAAGTATAAAAAAAACCCCAACCAATGGGAGAAGAGAAACGAAGGGAAGGGCAAAGGAACCGTAAAACGGACGGTGGCGATAGAAGCGTCCCTCTCATCTCCATCGTCTCCTCACTCCTCTCTTCTCCAGCGTTCATATTTCTCGCGCCAAATAAAAACACATCACATCAGGTTTCAACACCTCACTGTTTTTTTTTCTTTTATTTTTATTTTGCCCTTTCTATCTTATCTCTTTAGGGTTTTTCCTTTTCCCCCATTTCACCATGTTTTTCCTTCTACCCGTTCCCCTCTTCCGATTAGGGTTCCGGCGACCATGTCCGATGCTCCGGCGAGTCCATGCGGCGGCGGCAGCCACGAGAGCGGCGAGCACAGTCCACGCTCCAATTTCCGCGAGCAGGACCGCTTCCTCCCCATCGCCAACATCAGCCGCATCATGAAGAAAGCGCTTCCTCCGAACGGGAAAATCGCCAAGGACGCCAAGGAAACCGTGCAGGAATGCGTCTCCGAGTTCATCAGCTTCGTCACCAGCGAGTACACTTCTTCGTTACTCACGCGAGCTTTCATTTTTTGTTTGTTATTCGCGTTAATTAAATGAATAAATCGCGTTGTTGTTTAACAGAGCGAGCGATAAGTGTCAGAGAGAGAAGAGAAAGACCATCAACGGCGATGATTTGCTATGGGCAATGACCACTTTAGGTTTCGAGGAGTATATTGATCCGCTCAAGGTTTACCTCGCCGCTTACAGGGAGGTAATTTGTAATTTACATTTTTTTACCTTTTTCAATTAGTTAAATCAGTGTTTTTACCCACTCTGGTTTCTGCCGACAAGACTGTAATTGTTCATATATTGATGTTTAATTGTTTATAGTACAGCATGCTGTTCTAGATTCCTGCAATTGAACTCTGCTTTTCACTAATGATTTTTTTTTTTGTTTTTTTATTATTATGATTTATCGTGGGCGTATTGTGAATGTTGCAGATTGAGGTAATTTTTTGTGTGTTTATGTACACTTTTGTGTGTGTGAGTGTGTGTTTGTACACATTGTGGTTATGATTTATTAACTTTTGATGTGGCAGGGTGATTCAAAGGGTTCGGCCAAGGGTGGAGATGCATCTGCTAAGAGAGATGTTTATCAGAGTCCTAATGGCCAGGTGGAGAATGTATATTATTCATTATTATTGGTTGTGTTGCTGGAAATATGACTAGAATTAGAATACAATGAAATTGATATCTGATGTTGGATTATTTTATGTTGTGGAATTTGACAGATTGCTCTTCAAGGTTCTTTCTCACAAGGTGTTAATTATACGAATTCTTAGGTAATTTCTCTCTCAAAAATGCAATATATCTCTTTCCTCTTGTGCTCGTGGCGCAGAATTGATAAATGATTATGCTGAGATTTCTGTTTAATCCGGCATGACTGCAATGTAGCAGAAGATGCCGATACTTCTTTCACATGAATTCCTGCTTCGTGTCCCTTTTCCTCCTAGAAAGTTTTTATTTGGAGCTCAATTTAATTAAAAGTTTCTCAATTTGTTGCTTCTAATACCATTTTGATTTTTTATTTGAAATTTTGAAGACATATTATAGCTTAAAAGGGTCCCTCTTAGAATTAATGCCTGATAACCATATCTACACCCCGTTTAAGTCCCTGATGAAATACTGTATGACTGATCGGTTTGTAGGCTCAATGACTTTATCTATCTCTTTTCTTTCTTGAGTCTGTAAGCTTTTTGATTTATGAGGTTTATTCAATGTGTGGCCTATCTTAGAATGCCATTTTTTTTTTCTTGTTGGGCAAATGAAAATGTAAAATTAGGCAATTGGAAACTACTAATTTGTCATGTTAGAATTTTCCAATCTTTAATAAATTGTACAACTGCAACTGTAGAATACTTTAAAGCTGCTATGGTCCCTGCACTATTTGATTTTTTAATTACAATTCTGCTTTAGGATTGAATTAGGCATAGTGGGGTCCTATAATGGTGGTACGGTGGTAGGTTTCTTTAGTGATTTTGGACCCCAAGTATGGTAAATTTCAGGCCCCAAGGGTGGTAGCTTTCACTTGGCTTTCTTTGATAAAACAATGTTTATTTCCTGCTAATGCATAGTAAAATTATGCCTTAATTTCAAATAATTTCTGGTGGTGAATCCTGGGTTTTGATGTAAGTCAACTACAAGGTTACCTAATCCTCAAGAACTAGAAGTCAGATGTGCCTGACTGGCTACTTTGTAGTAATGACTTAAATTGAATGTATATTTGAATTGGTAAATTAAATTATCCTTCCTTGTCTTCAGATAATCAGCCGGCAATCTCATTGCATCTGTTGGCAATTACAAATTGCACTGGCCTTTTTCTTTTCCATTGTATTTTACTCCATGTACTTTCCTAAAGTACTCTAGCCTCAGTACCATTTTGTCATTTGGCTTTTTATGGGGTTTAATAATTAATCTTTAATTACAAATCTGGAATTTTCAGTTCTTTAAAATAAAAGAGAAAGCAAGTTTTACCCGATTAATTAAGCATTAAACCTGACATTATTTCAGAAGAAACTTATATTAGGAATTGATTTTCCTTGAATCCCAACATATAGCATGGTGAGCATGCAATTTTATTCATATAATAATAAAATGGTTGATTTTTTCTCTGGTTTGTAAATTTATGAAATGTTATTTCAGGCAACAAAATGTTTATAGATGATGACTTTATGATATTAATTTTCTCTTTAATTTTTCAGCCCCAGGCTCAAAATATGATAGTTCCCATGCAAGGCCAAGAGTAGATATTGATATTCTCCTTCAGTGTTTGACATGTGTGATCTAAATGCCAGTGGAACTATATATATTTGCCCTTGGCATATTGAATGCATTTTATGTTATGTAAACACTACATGCGGGGATGTTGGTTCTTGTGACCAGATATTATTTATCAAGACTTAACATTTATCTTTGGAAAAGAATCATTATTCATAAGTTATATTGTAAATTCTGGAACAATGCTTGTCTGATTCCATCAATCGTCCTTGTAACGATTTTATGTACTTGATTGGAAGCATAAATTGGTATATTATTTCCCTTCGTTTTCTGTTATACTACATTGGATGAAGATGCTACTAAATTTAAACCTTTTCGTACGAGACGTAATTGGATCCTGCTTTACATAGATTTATTATTTATACTTGTGTTTTGCCAATGACTACAACTATTTTTTTCCCACTAGACAATATTAGTTACATATATTGAATGTGTTTAACCCAACTTTTTTTTTTTTAAATCTTTGGGAATCGAACTTAGTAGTAGAGATTACGACAACTCACTCACAATGTGTGTAACCCAACTTTAATTCTTGACAAGGTAAACTACATATATTCAATGTGTTTAACATTCATGTAGGATTTTATATTTTCTTGTATATTCATTCATCAATCACATGGTATGCATTATGCAATGCTCGGGTTCGCTGTTTCCTTAAGGAATGTGCCTGAGCAATGACTTGATTACTTACGCTTAAGGAAACACAAGGTGGAGCTGAACTGAATAAGTTAAATTGGATGTGTAAAATTTGCCTTTCTAAAGTATGGAAGATCTTTTATAGTGTGGAATTTAGCATCACATGGTTAGTGTCAGTTTTCAGTCATGCTATATATTTATTTATAAAAACACTACTCCACACCACACCTATCATAAAACTAAGCGCTACTGTTTTCTGTTATTTTTTTGAGTTGACAGTACTATTGGTATTTCATTTGATTCCAAAGCCGCAATGCTTAATTTTTGACAAATGCAAGCTTAACACATCTGTTATTCCGTAGTTTGTGGTAGGTTGCTACAAGTAGCACTTTTGTTGGTCTGCAGACTCTAGACAGTAGTTAGGACTGAGGTGTGTGAAAATATTCGGAACTTTTTTATGTTGTCAAGTAGTAAGAATTATTTTAATTTACTTGCTTTTGAATTTGATGTAACATGCCGGCATTAGGGTATTCAACTTTTTGAATTGTGGTTTAGTAAAAAGAATATTTGTAACTCTGGGGAATGGGGTTAACGTCAATGGTGCTAATCTGCAACAAGTCCACGTCAAGCTTGTTTTAATGTGCGAGAATGCTTCCAAATGGCCATACTTGAGCGTGCTCGGTGGATGACTAGGCTACTGTTATTGGACCTTTTGTATATTCTTTACATGACCACCCTAAAACCCTTTGCCAATATATAATGCCTTTTTCCTGTATCATTTCCACATTCATATTCTCACTAGTGTTTTCATATTGGTTGATTATTTGTTTTCTTTTGCAGTGGGAGGTAATCTGACTGAGCAATTTATCTCTGTAGTTCTACATGCTACTAGCTATGTTTTTTAGTTTTTACCTTTTCCATTTCAAAAGAATCAAAACCATTTTATGAAAAGTATGGCAATTATGTTTTTAAGGATTTAAGGTGGGTCTGCGAATTCGTTGCGTGGTGTGTTTACAAAAACTTTCCTCACATGGTTTTAGGCTTTTAGCTTTTGCACCTTGAAACAGGTTTTTCATTGAACGCAAGTTTCAACGCTTAACTAAACACACACTTATTTGTGTATGTCATTCAAATTTGACTTGCAAGAGACTAGTAGAATTAGGAGTGGACATTGTACAAGTTCAATCCGATTCATGTCTCAAAAGTTCAATCTACACATAAATGAAACTGACACAGTCGATCGTTTAGACCTTAGGTTGGATTGAATTCAAGTTGAAATGGGTGTGCATTGGGTCGGTGGGTTAATTTGGATTTGGACTAGTACTTTAGGCCTAGTCATTTTTATCTTGCCCAAAGTTACCCATTATAACCTATTTTTTCACTTGCCAAAATAAAGACTCGATCTGAACCCATTGAAAAGTTTTTTTTTAATTTTTTTTCAATTTTATCAGGTTTGTTGCAGGTCTTTTTTACTCATTCCAAAGAGTATGTTTGTAAAAGAGTTAAATACAACATAACTGAAGTTTACAAGAAAACTTTCCCATATTATTTTGGTATTTTTGTCTTGAAAATTCAAATCTCTTTGTTAAACGTGATTTGAACATGTTTTCAATCACACTATTGAATAATTGAAAGTCCAAGATCAAAGTAAAAAAAATGTACTTCTAATTGTTTTTTTTTTCTTAATACCTTCTAATTGTTAAGAAAACTTTGATATAGTTTTTAAGTGTTGTTTATGTCTCTTTTAATCAAATTGAAGTTTTACTTCAACAATCTCCATAATCATACAATGCAAATTTAGTATTATACAAATGCAAGGGTTATCTCAAATGCTTTCACTTCACATACCCCTTTACGACGTGCTCTAATGTTATCTGAATTTCATAGGTAGGTTCCTTAGACAGAAAGAGTAGTTATCCAGTCAACTACTAATGGAAAGAAGTAAATGCCGATTGATTAAGATTAAGATAATGGCTAAGTTTACGCAATAAGGCCTATTACAGTTATAAATTTTCTATGATAGAGAGAGGTTGAGATAAAACCACAACGTCCTATTACCGAGGGGTCGGGAGGATGCAATTATGAATAAACAATAGTGCAATAAACTTGATACCAATAAACTTTGAATCATGTCAATTATTAATTTTATTTTAATGTTAACCAGTGTTTTCTATTGTGGCGAGAGAGATCATCCATTTTTGTAACATGATAATTACAAGTTGATTTCTATTGTTTTTTGGTACACAAGTTGTTCTTTTTCTGTCTAAGGTTTGACAATATAACGAAAGAAAAGAAGTTTCTGTCAAAACTTTCAGTGATCATTACTTATGGATGATTTAGTCATAGATTTGTTCCTATTTTCTGCGGAGCCCCCCAAAAAATTATGAACATAATTTTGGGAGTTTTCCCTTTCCTTAAGGAAAATAAGAGAAAAGCTACTTTTTTCTATTGTCATTTCCTCTTTTGTTGGCCTAATGAAAGAGAATAAAGTACGTAGGTATTAAGTATCCGGTATTATTATTATTGGTAACCAGTTGAGAAGGGAATAAAGACAAAAAATAAAATATAATAACTGATATATATATTCTTTTGAGAAAAATCTTAATTAAGTCAAATAAGATGATTATATTATATGTAACAGAACTATCTTTTCAAGTATATGTATCCAATGATAAAGAAAGAGAAAAAGTTTAGAATCATGTTATAAATGATGTTTCGGGTTTAGCTCTCAAAATTATTGTAATCAACCTGTATTAAATTTCTGTTAAGAGAGTCAATTACATTTAATACTTGTATTTTGAAATTCATTTATAATAAAAATTGTTATGATAAAAAACAATAATTTTTTATAAAAAAAAACGGATAAAAGAGCAACATCGCAATCAATGGAGAACTAATTTCGGATCAATGGACTAAAAAAAATCGGATCAATGGAGCAAGAGCAACGGATACATAATTTTGGAACCATGTAGCATGGATTTCATATGAATGATTTCTTTTATTTAAGTAACCAGAAAATGCATTTTAAAATTGTTTCACAATCTAAATTAAAGCGTTTAATTGGTACACGTTTGGTAACATTTACAAATTATAAATATTATCTATATAATAGATTTTATTATTATTTAAATTGACTTATCTTATCTTTAAAAAAATATTTATCTTTTTGTGTACAATGGTCATACTAATATTTAAATCTATGACGTTATTCATATTATTTCAACCTTCACCACTGTGGCATCTTAGTGGGTTATCTTAACTGATTTACCTGAGCAATATGAGGTTGGTAAACCTTATTAAAGTTTAAATTTATATTTATCAATAAAATTTTCAATAATTTTATTGTAATTATTTTAATTGATTTTTCTATCCCATGCAAGATTGCATAATTAAATAATAATAATAATATTACACATACCATGTAAACAAAAGTTTCTTTTTATATACATAAACAAAAGATTTTTATTGATAAGGTTAAAGTGATAGATAAATTACACTTTTATTAAACTTTTTTGAAATTTTTATATTAAAAAAAGATAAAATATTGTTACAATGTGCAATTCAATTGATTCATTTTCATGTAGTATTGTGAAACTCGGTCTAGCCCGGTCGGTCAGATCAAGACCTGGTGACCTATCCGAGTTGATTCCACCCGAAGCATTTCGTCATTTACTGGCCTCTTTCTCGTCTTTAGGTGCCTAGGTATCTGTTGCGACCACGGCAAGTACACCGATCGTTCCAAGTAATAAAGTGATAAGAAAGTATCATCTCCACGAGGATTGAGGCACTAATATCAATTGTAATTTATGATTCTTAATATTGGAGAAGGAATGAAATAGTTGATAGAATTAGATTATTATTTGGATTTAATTATTGTAAATAAAAGAAAATTAAAACAATATGATTTAACTATTGATCAAGACTCAAGAATAATTAGGGTGAAGCATAATCACCGCATTTCACTCTATGTACTTGAATTGATAATTTGACTCCATTTAATATAATCATTCAGATGTATGCTTTTCTAATATAGTTAAACCCTGATTCCTCGGTCATTTAACCCTTTAACCTAATTTAAGAATTCTAATCCCTTAGTAATTCCCTTTAGATTAAGCATGAAGTTAGCATAATAAATCTGTAGCCCTTTATCCCTATCCCTAGGTAATATCGCAACTGTCACTCTACTGCGTTCCGAAACTAAAACCCCAATATTCCTATTGTGAATTATAGCCCTAAGTAGCCTAATAGATTGATCAAGTCTAATTAGATATATTAATGAAGAATAAAGTAGAATAAAATAATTATAAGAAACTTTATTAAACTCAATTCAAGAAACACAGAGTTCACATTGGCTTTTGGCTAAACCATAATTACAAAGAATTAGCTAGACATAATGATGTCTGGCCTAATACAATGGGAAGAAAGGAGAAAAGGAAGAGGCTAAGGTATGCAGAGTAACAAACCCCTCAATCTTGCTTCCTACTTGTTCTTCTTGCTCCTTCTTGATCTTCAATCTTTGATTTCTTGATTTTTGCCTTCTTGCTCTGTTTTTCTAGTGTCTCCTCCTTCCCTCTGCTTCCTATTCGTGTTATATTTATATCTGAGCTCTAAAACCCTAAAAGCCCATCAATTTTATGTTATCTTTAAGCTAATTCAAAATTCTCGCACTCGCCCACGCGACTGGCACGAGTCTGACGCGATTAGCGCCAAGCTCCAGTATCTCTGGCGCGATCAGCGCGAAGTTGGCGCGAGTGGCGCGATACTCCAGTGTTTTTGGCGCGATCAGCATGGCCATGGCGCAGTTAGCGCGAGATCCCAGCTTCAGTTGGCTCTTTCTTTTGCTTCTTTTCTTGCTTTTCTTGACCTTAAACATCAAAATAGCATATAATCACTGATAAACATAAAACTAATGACTTTTACACTTATTCTATCATTTATTCCTTATATTCTTCCTATTTTCCTAATAAAACTAGCCTAAAAACTATATATGCTAACCGCATATCAATATCCACCATAAGTCTTTCTGAAGGTGCTTTGGTGGGATCCTCACATACAGAAAAAGATTGAGCTTGATAAGGATGGGTGACATTGTTTCTTAATTTTACAAATTTTTTTGTTTTGGATTTTTTTATTATAAAATTTTTGAATTTTTGGTTATTATTAATTGTTATTTTGGATTATGGATGAAATTTTATTACTCAAATAATATTAGCTATATACTTATATATAATAGATACATATATAATTTTGAATTTTTAATATATACCAGGTCAAACCGGGTCAATTACTGACCCACCGATTAAACCACTAATTCACTACTTCGACCGAATCAATACCGGACCGAATTTCACAACTATATTTCATTCCCAACAATAAAACACCAAAGATTGAATCTAACTCAACAAAGCAATAAAAAATTAGTTATTTTTTATTTTCAATTTTTCATATTGATTTGATGATATTTACCCCCCCTCCCAAACAAAAAAAATTGATTTGATGATTTAAACTACTTTTGTTAACGTGTGTGTGTGTGTATATATATATATTATATTTTCTTTTATTATCCATCATTATTCATTGTTAAAAGTAAGATAAATAGTCATTTTTGTTCCCAAATATATAGAGTGTTGACAAATTCGTCTTCGAAAGATGAAAATTCAAATTTTAGTCATTGAAAGTGAAAAAAGTGCAACAAATTCGTTTACCTGTTAAATTTCGTCTGTTACTATTAATGAAAGAGTCTATGTGACACATTTATGGACGAATTTGTTAGTGCTTTATACATTTAGGGGTAAAAATGATTATTTATCCAAAATATAATTTAATCTTCATATTCTCATCATTTTTTAATCGTTGTAAGCATAACATTACAATAAATACTTAAAAAAATAGGAAAACAAACATAAGTTAAAACAAATATAATAATAAACATAATATGTCTATTGTTTTGAAATTTTTATTTTGATAACATTAGTTAGTAACAAAATCAAGTTGAGTATCATTTTTTTTATAATGATTAACTTAATAGCTGTGCATTTTTGTTTGAGTATCATATTTTGGGTAAATAGATAAATTATGTTTATTAATCAATATTGTGCTTATTATTATGTTTGTTCTAACTTATGCTTGTTTTCCTATTTATTTAAGTGCTTATTGTAATATTATGCTTGCAACGTAGGCTCTTTCATCAACGATAACATACAAAATTTAACAGATATATGAATTTGTCACACTTTTTTATTTTTGGAGATTAAAATTTGAATTTCCATTTTTTGGAGACGAATTTGTCAACATTCTACATATTTAAATATAAAAAGATTATTTATCCTACTAAGAATTTATAATAACATTCAGATATTTTACCTTAACTAACTGTGCTACACTTTCTTAATTTATTATCCTATTTTAAACTTAAATGAAAAAAAATTTAAAACCCTCCTTTGATAAAAAAAATAGAATTTCATCACGGAATTTGTAAACCCAATCCAAAAGCCCAAACAGATGTGATATATATTAAGAAACGAGACTAATCGGTAATTAACATCAATAATCACCCCACATAAATATATTTACACTATCATCACCCTATGCTTTATTTTCCAAGTTGCAAGCGTGTGCAATCACCCTTTCTTCCTTCCCCTGGTTTCCTTCAATTCTTATTTTTTTTTCTCCTTTATCTATTGTTTTCCCATCAATTTCCGTAATCGTTCATCAATCCATTCTTTTATTGTTATTCTCTGAGAATAAACAATTCGGCGAAGAAGTAAGACGAAGAAAGAAGAAAGAAGAATAGCGTTTCCTTAAAATTCATCATAACATCATCGTTTTGTTTGTGTTATTTTGTTGATACGAAAACTGGGTCTTCGATAAAGTCGAAGACGATTAAGAATTGCGACTAGGTAGATACTAGATAGTAATTTGAAACTGTTGTCGTTTTGAGTCTTCAACTTCTCGTGATTGTTTTTGCCACTGATCGTGTTTTTTTGCTGTCATTGTGTGTTTGTGTTTATTTCTTCATCATAATTGCTTTGTATTTTTCTTTCCCTTTTTTTTATATATTAATTTCTTTTGTGTGCATATTTATCTGTTGTGGAAATTATGGTTTTTGATTTGTTCACTCTGAGGTTTCAGTTTTTAAATTGATTTAGTCTTTCGTTTTTGATGTTGTAACAATGCATCATCGGCACCCACAGCAGCTCTGTCCCCTTTTTTTTGCGAATAAGGTTTTGATGAGTAGTTAACTGAGATTATGTTGAAAATTAAGAAAAAGAATAATGGCTACTACTTGTGATGGTTATATTTGAGGAAAGCTTTGAATAAGAGTTTGGTTGTTTTGGATCGGAGTTATTAATTTACCCTTTTTTTTTTTAAGTTCAAGAACAGAAACAACAAAATGTCAGTTTTTGGCTCAGAATTCTAAGTTGTTTGTTTGGTTTATATGTGGTTAAGGATTTATTATGGTGATTAGTGAAAACTGATTATGGTTTTGAACTGTGCAGGGTTCTGTTTCCATTTGGGTGTAGAGGCGATTCATGGGAAGTCGAGGCCAAAAGCGTCCCGAGATGGTTGATGAACTGCCTGCTGATAAGCGGGCGTGCAGTTCATTGGATTTTAGACCAAGTACTTCAAACTCATCAGTTCAAACCCAGATGAATTCAGCAGTGGAGGCGCATGATCACGACATGGATACTTCCTCATCTGCTTCGGCTTCGAGTCAATCAGAGGGAGAGCCAGAGAAGGATTCGGCTTATGGATCGTGTGATTCAGATGACATGGAGCAGCATCATAGCACTCTCCATGAATATCACAGGCAGAGACTGTCCAGTGATCATGGCAAATTTAAAACTATTATATCTAGCTTGAGTGGTCTGACTGAACCCTCTTGTCAATTAGCCGTACTAACCGAACTTTGTGAGGTTCTGTCATTTTGTACAGAGGGTTCAATATCCAGCATGACTTCAGACTTGTTATCACCACTACTTGTAAAGCTGGCACAGCATGAGAGTAACCCGGATATAATGTTGCTTTCCATTAGGGCCATCACCTATATATGCGATCTGTATCCTCGATCAGCGGCTTTTCTTGTTCGTCATGATGCTGTTACTACTTTATGTCAAAGATTATTGGCAATTGAGTATCAAGATGTAGCTGAACAGGTAATTATTTTTTTGCTCGTCCATAGTATATGCTTTGTTTTTAATAGAGAAAGAAAGCAATAGAACTTATTGATGTTGAATTTATGAAGTGTCTCCAAGCATTGGAAAAAATATCACGCGAGCAACCACTTGCTTGCTTACAGGCTGGGACAATTATGGCTGTTCTGAACTATATTGACTTCTTCTCAACAAGCATACAGGTAAGGCTCTAACATAATAGGGTATCATCTTCATGAGTAATGACGATTTTTTCTTGTCATCCTTAAAAACAAATATTTATTATTCAAATTCTAGATGAGTGAATAATTGTTTTTTTGGTTTATGTATTCTCCCCCTTTCACCAGAGAGTCGCACTTGCTACTGTGGTGAACATATGTAAGAAGCTTCCTTCTGAAAGCCCTTCACCTTTCATGGAGGCTGTGCCTATACTGTGCAATCTTCTTCAGTATGAGGATCGGCAGGTACCAGTGAATTGATTTCAGATGTTTGTAATGCAGATTTGTATCTTTTCATTGTGTTGTGGTTTCATCTTCCCTTTGTTAATATCTACTGAACTGCAAATATAATTCTGCAGCTTGTTGAATATGTTGCTACCTGCTTAATCAAAATTGTGGAGCGAGTTGCGCAGTCCTCTGAAATGTTGGATGAGCTTTGTAACTGTGGATTGATTCAACAGGTTACGCATCTTTTAAGTTTAAATGGTCGGACATCGCTATCTCCATTAATATACAATGTAAGCAATTTTTATCTGCCATAGTCATATCCTAAAACTTTCCCTTTTTTTCTTATGAACTTTAAAGTTGATGTAAATCTATTATTTTGTTTGTCAGGGATTGATAGGATTACTTGTCAAACTTTCATCTGGGTCACTTGTAGCCTTCAGGACTTTATATGAACTCAATATAAGCAGCATACTGAGAGAGATATTATCTACATTTGACCTGTCACATGGAGTATCAACTTCACCGCTTGTTGGTGGACACTGTAATCGGGTATGTAACGTAGGCTCCACTCTGTTCTGTCTTTAACTAGTGTGCAGCAGCACAGCTTGATTAATATCTTATTTCCAAATTGAAAAATATAGGTATATGTAGTTGTGATGAATTTGTTGATTGGTTATGTTTTCATAATTTCTTTAAGCTTAGTGATTATGGCATTTATGTGATACAATTTTTTTTTTGAAAACTTAGATATTTATTATATTTTTTTAAACATGTCTTTGATAATTCTTTAAAAAAAGTTAAAGCAATCATATCCTTTCTGAGATGTACATATTATTATCAAATACAATATTGGTATTTAGCCCCTAAAAGCATCCTTACTCTTCACCCAATTGCTTATGGTATGACTGTATGAGCTTTACTGTATCTATGCATTAAAAGTATTCGGAGTTAAATTTTCTGTTCTTGTTGTGTTTGTTAAAATCTGTTCTTCATATTTATTTAACAAACATAACAAGATTTTATTAAGTATTCAGAGTTAATAATCAATATGAAGAACATATGTTATTAAAATGCATTTAATGTCATTCAGAAGTACATAAAAAGGTTATCTTTTCTAATGGATTCAAGGATGTGTGATTTGTATATAAATAAGCTGTGTGAAAGGTGTGTCATATAGTTTGCCGATTTGCTAGGTATATGAAGCACTCAAATTGCTAAATGAGCTTCTGCCTGTCCGGGCTAAAGATCAGAATGATCAACTCATGCTAGACAAAGAATCCTTTTTAGATAATAGCCCAGATCTCCTGCAAAGGCTTGGAATGGATGTGTTTCCCATGTTAATCCAGGTTAGTTGAATGTTTTGTAATTAACTAAATGATCTTCCTTTATTTTAATTACATTCCAATACCTACCATCCTTGTACAGGTGTTCAATTCTGGTGCGAGTTTATATGTTTGCCATGGATGTCTATCTGTAATGTACAAGTTGGTTAGTTTGAGCAAATCTGACATGCTTGTTGAATTGCTTAAGAATGCCAATATTTCAAGGTGAAGCAGGCCTCCTTTCCTTAGTGTTTCATTGTTGATTATTAAATGCGTTTTATTAAATATATTTATGTTGATTTTACCTGGTTAACATGGCAGTTTTTTGGCTGGAGTATTCACTCGAAAGGATCACCACATGCTAATGTTAGCATTACAAATTGCTGAGATAATCCTTCAAAATTTTTCAGATGATTTCTTAAAGTTGTTTGTAAAGGAAGGTGTCTTTTTTGCCATTGATGCATTATTAACACCAGAAAGATCTTCAAAGTTGATGTACCCTGCATTTGGTGGCATTCAGCTGTCATTGGACTCTAGTCAAAAGTCTTCTTCAAGAGATGCCGTCAAGTGTTTATGTTTTGCATTTTCAACTGGCCAATCTCCTACATCCTCAGAAGCTAGAAATTGCAAACTGGACAAAGACTCTCTTTATAATCTTGCAGCACATATAAAAAATAAATTCTTAGCACCAGAATTATTTGATTCTGAGAAAGGATTGACTGATATTCTACAGAATCTCAGAGCACTTTCTACTGATTTGTTGAGCATGTCTACTGACAGTGGTGCTCTTGGTGTGCACGAAGAGAAGATCAATAATATATTGTATCAAATTATGGACAAGCTTACTGGCAAGGAACAAGTTTCTACTTTTGAATTTATTGAAAGTGGAGTCGTGAAATCACTTGTTAATTGTTTATCACATGGTCAGTATATCAGGGAAAACAAGGGAGTACATGGTGTTTGTAATAATAATCCTGTCATAGAAAAACGATTTGAGGCTTTGGCTAGTGTGTGCTTATGTGCTTCTCAGCCTCTCTCAGGTGAAACACCCCTTTCTATGTTAATCAGGAACTTGCAGACTGCACTGACTACATTGGAAGCTTTCCCTATTGTTCTGAGCAATGGACCAAAACTGAGAAATTCATTTGCTACTGTTCCTAATGGGTGTTCCATTCCTTACCCTTGCCTGAAAGTTCGTTTTGTCAAGGGAGAGGGAGAGACTTTCCTGAATGACTACACTGAGGATTTTCATACTGTTGACCCATTTTCTTCTGTGCATTCCATTGAAAGATATCTATGGCCAAAGGTCAGTGCAAAAAGCACTGAGCATGCTAGATCGTCATCTATCCAAGTAGCATCGCAGCCTGAAAGTAGTCCTCCCCTTCAATCACCATCAAATGTAACTTCAGTCCCAGTTGAAATTCCCGTAATTTTGAGGACTTCTGACATGATGACAGATCTCCCTGAATCACAGGTGATATTTGTAACCATAATTATTGATTTACAGAACTATCTGCCTATTTCTGTGTTTTTTCCTTTGTTAATTTATATTATTTTCGGCTAATGAGATTTTTATTTTAATTTAGATTTTTTCCCAAATATATTATTTTGCAGAAGGAAGAGGCAAAGTTGTCACAGCCTAGACCTGGTCAAGCAGTCAATGACAATGCTGGGGAATCATCATCCTCTGGAACTCAGGTTGTAAAGATAATGCATAAAATTCTTGCTTGTTATTTTTGTCAAACCAAGTTTTTAATTCTACATAATTGTTCTTGGCATTTAAGCTTGATGTGTTTTCTAAATTGTGTCATTTTACAGTTTTTAACTTTTTAATCAATTAAGATTATATAAATTTTCTGATTACTTGAGTATAATTTTCCATTTTTATTTAGATATTAATACTTTTCCATTTGTGTTATTCTTTAATTTAAACTTGCTACTTGTGTTGTCATTCATGTATCTCTTTTTACAAAAAATCTTTTACTAATTTTCTTTATGATAACAAATATATGTTTGCACTTTTGGATGTATTTTAACTCTTTGTGCCTTTTTCAATCAGGGTTATGCTGAACAGGAACTGCAAATGAATGCAGAACCAAACTCAAAACTAGAAAAACAGCATCCTGCATCTTGTAGCAATGAAGCTGGTCAAAAGCTTGTTTTTTACCTTGAAGGACAACACCTGGATCATAAATTGACTCTATATCAGGCAATTCTTTGCCATATAATAAAAAAAAATGCAGATTCTTTTTCTAGTGCAAAACTGTGGAGTCAAGTGCACATAATAACCTATAGAAGGGATGTAGAACCTGAGTACATAATACCTCCAGAATGTCATTCTTCACCCCAGCATTTTTCTGATGAAAAAGTTTTAGCTTATTATCAGCATACTCCTTTTTTCTCAGACATGTTCTCTTGTGAACTTGTTTCTGATTTGGAGAAGTCCAGTCCAACTTATGATATTTTGTTTCTTCTTAAAAGCTTGGAAAGCATGAACAGAATTATATTTCACCTTATGTCGCGTGAAAGAATTTGTGCTTTTGCCCAAGGGAAAGTTGACAACCTGGATAGTCTAAAAATAACCGTTCCTTCTGTCCCACAAATAGAGTTTGTAAGTAGTAAGTTGACAGAGAAGCTAGAGCAACAGATGAGGGACTCTTTGGCTGTCTCCATTTGTGGTATGCCATTGTGGTGTAATCAATTAATGGCTTCATGTCCTTTCTTATTTAGTTTTGAGGCAAGATGCAAATACTTCAAATTGGCAGCATTTGGTCAGCCACAAGTCCAACCTCACATATCTCACAATGGCTCAGGAACAGTAAGTGACAGGCGACTGAGCCCTGGTGGATTGCCTCGAAAGAAATTTTTAGTTCATCGCGACCGGATTTTGGAATCTGCTGCACAAATGATGGACCTGCATGCCAGTAATAAAGTGGTTCTTGAAGTGGAATATGATGAAGAAGTGGGCACTGGTCTTGGACCAACTTTGGAATTTTATACCTTGGTGTGCCAGGAGTTCCAGAAATCTGGCTTGGGCATGTGGAGAGAAGATGATTCTTCCTTTACCCTCAAGACAAACTTGCAGGCTGTTGAAATAGGAGTCCATTCCTTTTATGGACTCTTTCCTCGTCCATGGTCATCAATGCAAGATACATCTGGTGGCATACAGTTCTCTGAAGTAACAAAGAATTTTTTCCTTCTAGGCCAAGTTGTTGCTAAAGCACTTCAAGATGGAAGGATCTTAGATCTCTACTTCTCAAAAGCTTTCTATAAACTTATTCTTGGAAAGGTAGCTAATTCTCAGTGCAATTAATGAACTTCGCATTGCAACCCAGCAACACACAGTAAGATTTATAATTGTCCTTATAACTGACTGAATCTCTCTGTGCTTATTACCATCTTTTCAGGAACTTTCTCTCTACGACATACAATCCTTTGATCCTGGGCTTGGTAAGGTGCTACAAGAGTTTCAAGCATTAGTTATCAGGAAGAAATTTATGGAATCTGTCAGTGGAGGGAATTCCAAGTTGCAATATGGACTAAGCTTTCGAGATACGAGCATCGAAGATCTTTGTCTTGATTTTACACTTCCTGGGTTTCCTGATATTGTTCTTGCTTCAGGGACCGATCATACCACGGTATGGCATTGCTTGACATTTTTGCAATTCAATTCTCACTTTCATCCTTTCAATGGAAGAATATAAATTTATCCTTTTCTGTAGGTAAATATGAGAAACTTGGAGGATTATGTTTCTCTTATTGTCGATGCAACTGTTAGGTCTGGAATTTCAAGACAAGTGGAAGCTTTTAAATCTGGCTTTAACAAGGTCACTCACTATGTCTTAATAATATTCAAAATACTTAGTTGCTTCTATTTTTTTTAAGTAACTTAAAACATTAGAGAATGAAAGAAGTCTGATGCTCAACACTCCTCAACCTAGGTGATGAAAATATTTGGACTATTACACACTGCTTACATGTGATTCCTTAGTTAATATATCATCAGAACTAGGTTTTGTGTCTGATCTGATCCTCTTCTATGTCATTTCTTATTATGTCTTCATTGTATGCCATCAAGATCAGAAACTGTACAGTGAATATGAAGTTTTCTTTTGGATTTACCATTTAAAACACTGTTCATGAATTTCTACTATATCCTCACTGTGATTCTCATTTTTTTTTCTAATTTGTCTTCTACTTTCAGGTTTTCTCCATTGATCATCTTCGTATTTTCAATGAAGAAGAACTTGAGCGAATGCTTTGTGGAGAGTATGACTCTTGGGCTGTAAGTACAAATTTCTTTTTCAATTTGTATATGTTCTTTTCTTTTTAAGAGGAGAGGAAGAACAATTAACATAAATAATGCCTTGTTAGCAGGTCAACGAGTTTGGAGATCACATTAAGTTTGATCATGGGTACACTGCTAGCAGTCCTCCAATTGTTCATGTAAGCATTATGTATATTAAACTTTTGATCTTACTTGAACATATTTTGATTTCTTAACCTGAATCTCATAATTTTATGAACTGTGTACTACTGTGGACTCAGTTGTTGGAGATTGTCCGAGAGTTTGATAATGAACAGCGACGAGCATTTCTGCAGTTTGTGACGGGCTCACCTCGCCTTCCTCCGGGAGGATTGGCATCTCTCAATCCGAAGTTAACTATTGTCAGAAAGGTTTGCAGATTATATACTTTATAATTTTAGTGTGGATTTTTATAATTAACAATAACCCATTTTTTCTGTTATTTAATTATACTCGTGTGTTTTAACAGCATTGTAGCAACCGGGCAGACACAGACCTACCTAGCGTGATGACTTGTGCAAATTATCTCAAGCTGCCTCCGTACTCATCAAAAGTAACTTATCAATTTATACTATTTCAAACTTGTATTAGTGTAAACACAAAAAAATGTTTTAGAAAATGATTTTCTTACATTTGAGCCTTAATATTCTTTGGCAACTTTCTTCTATTTCAGGAAAGGATGAAAGAGAAGCTCTTGTATGCCATAACAGAGGGTCAAGGATCTTTCCACCTTTCATAATTGCACTCTCTTGACTGGTCCATATTTGAAGAATTATGAAGATGTAATTATTAGGGTAATTGATAGTTATGTAGATATGGGTGTTAGGGGCTTGCTGACAGTGGTCTAAATGAGTTTATTGCAGTGGTGGTCACACGAGTTACTCGGCGATGAAGCTACTACTATCGTCACTGACTACAAAAAATTGTTGGGGGTGTGTACATAGCACGCTGATAATTTAGTTGATTGACTTGTATCAGCTGTATAGACACGGAGGGCACTTTTTAAGGGTCACGCTTAATATTTGATGTACAGTATTTGTACAGGAACCTTAATCATTAAAATTTTAGTCGTTTACTTGCATACTGATAGTAGTTTCTTATCTTTTGCTTAAGTTACATCTGAGATGGTTTTAAATTGTAGTATTTGATTCTCCTTTAAATTACGTATCATTTTCTATTTTATTTTTTAATTTCCATTTACAGTTTTGCACTGTTTTTTTTAATCTGTGAAAATTGAAGATAATGGAAATTTACAATAATTTGTGCATTTTGTTAAACTGAAATAGATAGTTTTGTAATGTTTCATGACAGAAACTTGAGATGACTTGAATGCATTTTAAGTTGTTAATAAAATGTAACAATGTTCCTAAAAAAATGGTAATAATATAAGCTTTTTTGGTAAGATTCATCTAAAAGAAGAGTTATTCCATTGGAAAGAAAAAATGCTTAACTACTTAGATTGGGGAGAATAAGTGTTGTGTAAGCGGTCCCATTGATAGCCTTCAAGGAGAGTTATTCCATTAAAAAAGTTGTTTTAATGTTTATCTTATAAAATTCAAAAAAAATAATTGCATTCATTAATTTTTTATCAAAATCTTAAATGTTACTGTAGTAATATGTAACGAAGAGAGTTACCACATACTTTCTCTGGAATGTAGACTCGTATAGGAGAAAAATGTATGATTTTGTATGTTAGACTTAAATATAATAAATTTAATTAATTATTATTTTTCATTTGATATCTAATTTCTATAAAAAGATAATTTTATTTTTAATTTAAGACTAATAAAATTAAATAATATAAACTAGTGAAATTCTTATTATTTTTACTTGAATAATATTTTTGATAGCAGTTGGGTCGCGTGGCCGAGAATCGAAATGAGTTGGTTTACACGTCTGTGAAGGGAACACCAAAAACGTAGTTAGCGCCAAATCCATTATTACTTACTCTTCCTTATCTCAAATGGAGGAGCAGCCATCATGAACGCCACTCTCTCACAACCCCCACTCTCTCCCTTCCAACGTGCCACCACCACAACCTCCCCGGAACCCCGCGACCACAAGCTTCTCTCCCTCCTTCGCGACCGCAAAACCGAAGAAGCCTGGCTCGCCTACTCCCACTCCACGCACCTCCCTAACCCCACCTGCCTCAGTCGCTTGGTCTCTCAGCTCTCTTACCAGAACACACTCTCTTCTCTTACGCGCGCCCAGTCCATCGTCACGCGCCTCCGCAATGAGCGCCAGCTCCACCGCCTCGACGCCAACTGCCTCGGCCTCCTCGCCGTCTCCGCTACCAAGGCCAACCACACTCTCTACGCCGCCTCCCTCCTTCGCTCCATGCTCCGCTCCGGCTACCTCCCCCACGTCAAGGCCTGGACCGCCGTCGTCGCCCGCCTCGCCTCCTCCCCTGACCTCGGCGACGGCCCCGCCGAGGCCCTCCAGCTCTTCCGTTCCGTCACGCGCCGTCTCCGCCGCCTCCCCGACCCCGCCATGGCCGTCGCGTCACGCCCCGACACGGCCGCCTTCAACGCCGCGCTCAACGCCTGCGCCAATTTGGGTGATCCCAGGGCCTTCTTGCAGGTGTTCGATGAAACGCGGCAGTTCAATGTTGCCCCTGATGCGTTGAGTTATAACACTATGATTAAGCTGTGTTGTAGAATTGGTAGAAAGGACTTGCTTGTGTTTGTTCTGGAGAGGGTTCTTCAGTTGGAGATTCCTTTTTGTGTCACCACTTTGCAGTCCCTTGTTTCTGCTTATGTTGAGTTTGGTGATTTGGAAACTGCTGAGAAATTGGTTCAGGCAATGAGGGAAGAAAGGAGGGATATTTGTAGGGTGCTGAAGGAGTGTAGCAATTTAGAGTATTCGAGTGGTAATGAATCAAATGATGATGATGATGATGATGATGATGATGATGATGATGATGATGAAGATCGTGTTTTTGAGAAGTTGCTTCCGAATTTGGTGGATCAAAGTGGCAATGAGTTTGAACCACCCTTGTTGCCAAAAGGGTATGCTCCAAACACTAGGACTTACACCACTCTAATGAAGGGTTATATGAATGCAGGACGTGTGAGTGATACGGTGAGGATGCTTGAGGCGATGCGGCGGCTGGATGATAAGTGTAGTCAACCTGATCATGTTTCCTACACCACTGTGGTTTCAGCACTTGTGAAGGTGGGTGCCATGGACCGCGCTCGCCAGGTTCTTGCAGAGATGACCAGGATTGGCGTGCCTGCGAATTTGATAACTTACAATGTTCTCCTCAAGGGTTATTGCAAACAGCTGCAGATAGATAAGGCAAGGGAATTGCTCAAGGAGATGGTTGATGATGCAGGGATGCAGCCAGATGTGGTGTCTTATAACATACTCATTGATGGGTGTATATTGGTGGATGACAGTGCTGGGGCTCTTTCCTTCTTTAATGAGATGAGGGCAAGAGGAATAGCTCCCACCAAGATTAGTTACACTACTTTGATGAAGGCTTTCGCCTACTCAGGTCAGCCGAAGCTTGCTCACAGGGTGTTTAACGAGATGGACAGTGACCCTCGGGTGAAGGTGGATTTGATTGCGTGGAATATGTTGGTGGAAGGGTATTGCAGGTTGGGGTTGGTGGAAGAGGCGAAGAAAGTGGTTCAGAAGATGAAGGAGAGTGGATTTCACCCTGATGTGGGCACTTATGGCAGTTTAGCCAACGGAATTGCATTGGCAAGGAAACCTGGAGAGGCACTTCTGCTTTGGAACGAAGTGAAGGAGAGGTGTGAGGTGGGAAAGGAAGGGAGGAAATCTGATTCTTCTGTTCCTCCGTTGAAACCGGACGGAGCGCTTTTAGATACTATTGCTGATATCTGTGTGAGGGCTGCTTT
>CM023950.1:5473720-5485333 GCA_013407115.1 Glycine latifolia
TACACTTTCTTATGTATGTGTTGAATTCAATGGGAATACATCCGTGTAGATGCTGAATATGTGTGTGTATTTTACCTGTTTCTATTGTCATACTTCGAGCAATGAGCATGATGTGAGATGTATCTCAATACCATGTCTTTCCCAGTTTCCTTCTGTATGATGGTGACAAAACAAGTGATGTCTGCACTGTAGGGTAGTGCAAAAAAAAAAAAAAAACCCAGTTCTGAACCAAATTGTAATTGAACTAAAATTCAACTAGTTTTTATCCAAACTAATTTGGAAAAAAAACTGAATGGTTTTATAAAACCCATTTGGTTATCCGAATCGGTTTTTACCTTAATCAATTCTTTTATTTAAAAAACAACAGTTCAAAAATCAGTTCGGAATATACTCGATTCTTAAAACCACTTTAAAACTGGTTCAAAATCAATTCGGTTCAGAACTGATTTTTTAAAATCAGTTTGGTTCCAAAAGCCATATTTGAAATTAGTTCACCTATTTGGATATAAAACTGAATTGATTAAACCGGTTTGAAATCGTAACGGTTCATGTGTTTTTACCGAACCCATTTTTTCACACCCATAGTGTGCCATACCCTTGGGAGTGACATTAGAGGAGAGGCTCTGCCTTATTCCCTACTGATATATTTTTTTTTTATATAATTGTTGTTTAGTTGTATTTATTTGGGATTGTATAGCTCTAATAAATGCGATATTGGTGCTTGGATATTAGCTCCTAAAGGCCAGCGTCCATTGCTTTTGTAATTTGGGAATTTTTTCATACACTATATGCTTTTCTACAAACACTATATATTTTATTTTAATGACAAAAATACCCTTGCTGCAAAATATTAAGCCATCGCATCAGGAGCTTTCGTTTTGCTGTTTAACTTTTGAGTGTATAGTGCATTGTGCTTTCGTTGCTGGTAGAGGCAGTGCTTTTGTGGGTGCTTTACTTGCGTCGGAGCGTTGCTGGTGGTGATTGTTGGTGGCTGGTGGTGGTGGCTGGTGTCATCGTCGGAGGTAAGAATTTTTTTTACTGTATATGGATGCTACATACGGATTAGGTAATCCGTATGAAACATACAGATTATATAATCCGTATGCTTCTTACGGATTACCTAATTCGTATGCTTCTTACGGATTGCATAATCCGTATGAAGCATACGGATTATGTAATCCGTATGTGTTTTTTTTAAAAAAAGTTGGAAAATTAATTTAAAAAAAGATTATAATAGATTATTAAAAAGTAAATTGTTTACCTCTTGTAAAGTTTGAGGATGAATGAGTATGGATAAATTGGATAATTAGGTATGTTATGATTGATTGTGATTGTTTTGGTTAGTATATTATTGAAAATTGGATGTTTTAAATGTAAATGTTGTTATTTATCTAATGAAATTGTTTTTGTAATCTATATGTATTCGTAATACTTTATGACTTAATTGTTGTTAAATATTATTAGTTTGCGTAACTTTTGATTGTCCATGTAAGAATTATTTTTTGATTTGTGAAGATGGACAATGAAGACTGGATGTATGAGAGCATTATGTCTGAAGATAACATTATGAATGAAGACATTGAAGAACAAAATGATGCCCCAGAAAATGATAATTTTTTAGTTGATTGTTCAGCAGCGTTCAATACATCTCAGGTATTGATATGAATTTGAGATTAGTTAAAGTTGTTAAACAAATCAATTTAAGTTGATTAAAAATTAATTCTCGATTTTGTATGTGTTTGATTCCCGTGAAGACGTATTGAAATGGGCTCGCACAGTTGCATATGAGAATTGTTTTGTAGTTGTCATAATGAGGAGTGACATGACAAATGACAAGCTGGGAACAACATCATATGTTTTAATTGGTTGTAAAAGGAGCGAAAAGTATAGATCATGGAAAAAATGTTTGGTACCGTCAACAACTAGCACAGAGAAATGTGAATGTCTTTTTAAGCTACGAGCCAAACCAGTCGCAGGAGGTCAAGGGTGAATTGTGAATGTAATATGTGGCAGTCATAATCATGCTTTGGCTAGGTCATTGTGTGGTCACCCATATGTTGGTCGACTAACGGAGGAGGAGAAAATCATTGTTGCTGATATGACAACGTCCATGGTGAAACCAAAGAATATTCTGTTAACTTTGAAGCAACTATACAATGCAAGATATCCATACCGGACCCGTATTAGAGGCAATAATACTGAAATGCAACAACTAATGAAACTTCTTCAACATGACTTGTATATTCATTGGCATAGATTGAAGGAAGAAAATGTTGTATGTGACCTATTTTGGGCACATCCGGATGCAGTCAAATTGAGCAATGCATATCATATGGTGTTCTGCATTGACAGTACATACAAAACAAATAGGTACAAACTTCCTTTACTTGACATTGTTGGTGTAACACCCACTGGCATGACATTTTCAGCTGCATTTGCCTATTTAGAGGCGGAACGTGTTAACAATCTTGTGTGGGCCCTTGAACGCTTCAGAGGGATATTTATGAAAAGTGAATTTTTCCCAACGGTCATTGTTACTGACAGAGATCCAGCGTTGATGAACGCTGTGAAAACAGTATTCCTTGAGGCAACCAATTTGTTGTGCCGGTTTCACATTGAGAAGAATGTGAAGGCAAAATGTAAAACTTTTATTCGGCAAAAGAATGCTTGGGACCACGTCATGGGAGCATGAGGGAGTCTTATTAATTATGGTACTGAGAAACAATATGGTGATTGCCTTACCAAGTTTGAGATTGCTTGTTCACCATGGCCAACGTTTGTTGATTATGTAAAAGATACATGGTTGTATCCTCACAAAGAAAGATTTGTAACCGCATGGACAAATAAAGTGATGCATTTGGGGAACACCACCACTAACAGGTAGCCGAAGTTTTTAATTTGTTTACTTTGTCGTTTGAATAACTTGGACAATTTACTAGTATTGATATGTGTTTATTAAACGCAGGGTTGAGTATGCTCATTGGACTCTGAAGAGGCTACTACAGAATAGCCTTGGAGATTTATGTAGTGTCTGGCATGCGATGAATAATATGATGACGTTGCAACATGCTGACATAAAGGCATCATTGGAAAGAAGCACTCATATGGTGGGTCATGTTTTTAAAGTAACATTGTACAAGAGACTGATAGGAATGGTGTCCATGTATGCGTTGAACCAAATTGCTGCTGAGTATGAATGAGTTCATTACGCGGGCAAAAACCCCTCTCTTTGTGAATGTGTGATGCGAACTACTTATGGTCTCCCTTGTGAATGTGAGCTGGCTAAGGTTGTTGTTGGCAGCATACCGCTTTCAAGTGTTCATTTATTTTGGCGAAGATTAAATTTCTCAGATCAAGGTTTAGATGGGGAGCAAATTGACATTAACGACGAGATGGAGGCTATCTCCAAGCGGTTTGAGAAGCTTGACATGTGCGGTAAAGTCACACTTAAGATTAAACTTAAAGAACTTGTATTTTCTGATTCAACTTCCATGCATCCCCCACCTAAAAAGGTCAAAACAAAAGGTGCTCCAAAAAATAAGCACACAAAACACGAAAGATCCACCAAGCGGGATCCGTCTCACTTTGAGTATGTGGATGAATTACATTCGGTGCAAAATAGTTGTTCCATATATAGCCTTGTTTGGCGGCTTTAAGAGGTTTGAGCAGTTAAAGCGTTCACTTTTTGTTGATGGTTTTTTTAAGGTAAACAAAATCAAATATCTTTGCTGACATAACATTACCTTTTATTGTTTTAATCTTCGAAATACATAATTAATAGTTCAATTGTTTATATAGGTTACTATAGATAAGTGGATGAATATTACCGATATGAGATATGTCATTGCATCCAGGTATAATATCATTCTTGTTTCCCTTTCTCTACAACAGAGTATGACATTTTTCCCTCTGAGAAGCCAACCACCTCAAGATCCATCTGTTCATCGCGTTATATGTATTGGCCATGTGTTTGGTAACCATTTTGTTAAGGTATAACTTTCACGGGTTATGAAATTATTTTATTCTAGTACGTTTGGTTAATTGCATTATTCCTAACATTTGTGTTTAAAATAGGTCGGGCTTACAGATGATTGTCCCCTCCCATCTACTGCATTATTGTGGTCTTCTCACTGTTCCAACGAAGCAATTCACTGGCCGACTCCTTATGTTCATCGCATGAGACTGTACACTGAATACTTTAACTGTACCACTGACCATGTAGATTTAGGAGAAGATTAAAACTTATTGTTGATGGTCTTGCCATTTTTTTTACATCCATGTAATATGTAGTAACGCACAATCACTTATTTTTAGATGCTACTACATTTCTAGTTTTCGAATGGAAATCCTCAACATGGGTCACATACTTAGAACTTATGAACAGGAAAAGAAATCATCTGTGTTTTCCGCAAGAAATCCAAAAATAGTTTAATATAAATGACATATAATGCGATGTCTACAATAGTTCAATTCACTTATGAACAACATAGTGACAATAACAAATGAATGTAAAAATTGTTTAATAGTTCATTATCTACAAACATAGTGTCAATACAATAGTCTTCAATGTGTCCCATCAAGCCGTCTCCTTTGCGCACCCTTAGGCCGACTGGATCACACATATACGTTTCCCTCCTGAGTAACACTGTGTGCTAATTGCAACAGGCGAGTCGCTTCAGTGTACATATCTGTACCCAGAGTTACCATACGCATGTCTAGCATATGCTGTAACCCATCTCCAATCCTTTGGCACATATCCTGAAACAATCAGAAGCTATGCAGTGTTCATAATTCATACTTGTCAATGCCTTAAAATAGTTGTAAGACCAATGTTATTGGGATTGTTTACCGCTTCATGTTGGGGCACTTGAGTCACATCAGAAGCTCCAGCAACTGCATCTGCCACGCCTGGTCCGCCATCATCCTGCACAGAAGGGGGGTTTTGCATTTCATCAGATGTCGGCTAGGCTCCCCAGGCTCTGGCGGACGGACAAATGGATGGGATATCCGATAGAACTATTCCATATAACCACGAGCACACTGATTGGGATAAGTCACCAAATCTCCAGTGTCTACAAGGTGCTCTGAGAAGTGGGTCCATCGGTCATCAACCTCTTTTGCCGATGGAGTGTCAGATTGGTGCAAGTCAGGGATTTGCTAAACAAACCCAAATTGCCTCATGACCTTCTCTAGCAAATGTCTGATGATGTATGGTCCCCACCTCAGGTGCCCTAAAAATAATGAGATCATGTCGAACTCCTTGTGGCAACAGTGGTCCTGGTATGACATCCAACAAACGTCGTCCAATGTCAACCTATCTAACCGTCGTCGATAGGCTGTAACTGGTAAAGCCTTAGAAGCTTTCCACCGACGTGCACGGGGCAACCTCTCATCGTACTGAGAATCTGCAATGACATTTCCGATGGTTGGAAAATGTTCATAGATCCAGCACTGCAGTATGAAATAAGAAATTAATTAATATAACAATGATGATGTATTCGCCTAACACAACTTACTTAAGTAGTCAACAACATTACTTAATTAAATGATGTATTGTAATTACCTGTAGCAATGAGATATATCCAGCAAGGTGCTTCCCGTGATGCTGAGATGCGTAGTTTAAGTTTTCATACATGTGAACCAGAGCGGCTGCACCCCAGCAATACCCCGCCGACTGGTCTAGATCATGAAAAGCGTTCAAGAACACCACATTGATGTGTGTGGCACTCTTGTTCGTGAATAGTGTGTACCCAACAAGATGGAGCAAATATGTTCTGGCCGCTACAACCCACTGCCTAGCATCACACTTGGCAGCATACAATTCTCGAAGCCACGACAGTCGAACATATGCCCCATGGCATTGTTCAGTCTCAACATGAGCGTCCTCAACTGTCACTTCCAGCGACTCAACCAATAATGTAATCGCCTCCCCCACGTCAAGTGCATCATACGTCTGGAAAGCTCCCATAACTGGCAGGTGGAACAAAGACGCATCATCATCTAGTGTGATGGTAACTTCTCCGATTGGCAGGTGAAAGCTGCTGGTCTCTGGGTGCCACCTCTCCACAAAGGTGGATAACAATCCTCTATCTTCGGTCTCGACTGAGGATGAAATCAATGGGCTTTAACCCAGTAGAAGCGACCAGGCCTTCAATCTCAGCTGTCGACGGTCCAAATTTGGCAACTTTGCGTCCGTGAGAAGCCAATTTTAACTTAGGACGTTCCTGCAAATAAGTTATTGTCAGAGGACATCATATTTTCAATTATAAGTTATCTTTTGTGAGGTATAATTTGTCATAATACTACCTCTCCAGCCCACACTCTTAGCGCGACATGGTTATCATAACCTTTCAAAACCGAACAATCTTCCGGGCCACCTAGATAACCTTCACACTCAGTACCTATGTCATGTGGCACATGAATATCAGCCTCAAGGTGCTCTTCCTGAATAGTTGGTTCCTCAGCAACAACATCAGCTGCTCGTCGTCTTTGGATAGAGGCTATAGGCCTACGCTGTTCAATGGCTTCCCCTGCATTATCAGCATCACCTGTTCCAACTGCTCGATCTGCAGGTCTCCCTAGATTTTTACGCAAATTTAATGTTTTCACCATATCCTGTACCAATAATAATACAACAGCTTATTCAATTGAGGTATTTTTTCACACATAGTCATCAAACTCAAAGAATAAAGCAAAGAAAACATCAAACTTAAAACAAGAGCCAAATTCTGCAATTCACATCAAACTTAAAAACCTTGCAAGAACAAGGTTAGCATTGCTGATGCTGAGATTAATCTTTCAGGTATCACTAAGTTGACATTAATCTTTCAACCAAACTAGCATTGCTGATGGTGGTTCAACAAGGTTAGCTGATTAAATCAAATATCACCACTTGCAAGAACAATGAATAACACAAAACAAATATATAGCCCACACAGGTATCACTATGCTCAGATTAATCTTTCAACCAAACTAGCATTGTTGATGGTGGTTCAACAAGGTTAGCTGATAAAAGTACATCACCACTTGCAAGAACAATCAATAACACAAAACAAATACATTGCCCAGTGGCCAATAAGTATTGAACAAACTACCATTTCTAAGTTAGTGATTAGTGGAAATTCAACATAATTTGAATAATTTACATAAGGGTCAACTTGCAAGTGCAAAAACTAAAATAACATAAAGAAAACATCAAATTTTAAAAAAAATGTCAAACGATAATCATCCAAATTAAAAAAGCCTAAAGTCAATTCCATATCACATTTACCAATTAAAAATGCCTCAAATTAACCATAATAATATGAAAAAGGTATTACATGTTGGCAATTTATCAAAGAATTTTAAAAAAGGGACCTTACAGATTACACAATCCGTATGAAGCATATGGATTGTGTAATCCGTAGGCTTCATACGGATTGTGTAATCCATAAGCTTCATACGGATTACTCAATCCGTACGTACCCCACACCCTTCTTACGGATTGGCTAATCCGTATCATACCCACGGATTAACCAATCCGTAATGACCCCATGACAGCAAAAGACGCACACCGCTCACCGTGTCAGAAACACCACCACCGACGGCGCAAGGACGACCACCAACAACCTGCAAATCCAACGACCACCATGCACAGGACCAAAGCCGCCACCGTTAGTGCCAAATGAGCAAGAAGAAGAAACCCACGCGCAGCTGCTGCTGAAGAATGAGCAGAAAAGACAAAACGCTAAGTTTGAAAAACTAAACCAAATTAAAATCTTCAGTAGGGGTATTTTCGGTATTACACTATTATCATATAGTGTATGAAGAACTTTATATAGTGTAGGAAGAAAAACCCTTGTAATTTTTTAAGCCAACCTTAGATATCAGTATATAAATCATATTATACTATCTGACCAGTCTAAAGTCCTTGAACGATCTAGGCAGTGGTGGATGTTGCCCAAAAATTTTGGAGGGCCAAATGATCAAACAAATATATTTAAAATTATTTACAACTTTATTTATAAAATAAATTCTTTACTTACTAAATGGTATAAGTATTTGGGCCGGTTCGATCCGTTTAAGGTTTAGTATGTGAAACCGGCATTTTAAATAGATCGAGTAAATTCGTTCAGCAAAATAAATGAATTTTTTAGGTCCGTATCCGGTCTGCCAAGTTCACAAATAAATGGACCAATCCATAGATTCAATTCATAATTTTTTTTAAATATGTTTTTGGTTGTTTGATACGACCACAAGCAAAAGAGAGTGCGATGCATAGAGAGGGACGACGCACGCAAGCCAAGAAGGAGGAAGTGACCTTCTTGCGTGGTGTTTGGCCAGGTTAACCAAAGCGTAGCGCGATGTTGGCCGAGGTAGGAAAGTCGTGCACAAGTTGAGGAAGAGAAAGTGATTCCACGAGTCTCACGACAAAGTGAGGGCTAGGTAGAGGTGTCAAAACGGGTTCAACCCGCGAGCCAGCCCGTTTTGGCTCGCCAAAATTGGTGGGTTAGGTTGGTTAAAAGCTGGCTCACTTTGATCCCGGGTCAATATAGCCTGGCCCACTTAACCTGCAACCCACCCGGGTTGGCTCACGGGTTCAATTTTAAAAAAATATATTGCAGCACAGCAGAGCACGGGACGGTCACGGACTCAAGGCTTTTTTGTTTTTTCACTCTTTCAACAGCACACAGCAGCAGTAAACAAAAGGGAAAAGGAAAACCCTAAAACTCTAAAAGCTAAGCTCCTCCCTCCACCTCCAGCCTCCATTCCTCCAGCCTCCACGCTCACGCACTCGCAAGACCAGTCGCCGACTCCCACTCGCAAGTTGCCAGCCTCCATTCCTCCAGCCTCCACGCTCACGCACTCGCCAGTCGTCGTCGCCACCGTGCCACTCCCACTCGCAAGCTCGACAGACGCAGTCAAGCTCACGCCGTCGCCACCGTCGCACGATATGCTCTTCTGTTGTTCCTTATTGAGTTCTCAAATAGGACGTGGAAAGGATATTGAGTTCTGTACATTTTTAGCACCACCACACTGCAATATCTAGTTTTCTTAAATCTACTTCAGCTTTCCCTAACTAATCACTGAACAATTCCATTTTAAGAAAATCCACCTTAGAAAAAATAATAATACCAAAATCTCTTTAAGAAACTTTCTGCCTATTATTATTGCTTCTTAAAATGCTCTGTTATCATTGTTCAATTTAATAATAAGGAACATTACCATTAGGGAGCCTTCACAATAAATCACTTACAATACATTATGGTTATGATGAGTGAGAGCTATCATATTAATTTCTAAGCAACCCCATTGCACATTTCATTTCATAGGTACAAAAATAGAAGCAACCTAGGTGAGGGGTAGGACACGTAGCAGTGAAGGTGCCAAAAGAAATTTAAGTGCGTGTGTAGTACCCTGCTTGATTTGATTTGCTTTGCTTATGCAGATTTGAATTCTGAACAGTTGGTGATAATTAAACAATTTATATTGTTATTGATGCTTTGGTGCTCAATTTGTAGTTCTAAACTTTGAATTAAACAATTGAATTTTGTTCTGCAAATGCAGAATGCATGAGTGTGAACTGTGAAGTTTCAATTGGTTAATTTAGTGTGATAATTGGTGATAATTGATTAATTTTGTTATGCAAATTGGTGTTGTTAAAGCTCTCTGTCTTGTGTGTATTCATCTTCATAGTATGGTTAATTTAGTGTGTAGACCATGAAACGATTATGTAACAAAAAATAAACATGAAAATTGAATGAGCAGTGAGTATCTAGTCTTACTCAAATTTCCTGATTTTCTTTTGACAGAATGGAATCTGATACTGTGCATCAAAGTGTTATTCGAATGGATGATGTTAGTTATAGTAATTTGAATGAACTTGGTCATAAAAGGCCAAAGAGAAATGTAAATCCAAATGTAGATGAAATTAAAAATAAAGAGACTGAGTATGAAACCACAAGTAAAAAGGCAAAATCTTGCACTTCTGATGTTTGGAGACATTTCACTAAAATTGGGGTAGAAGATGGAAAAGAAAAGGCTAGATGCAATGGGTGTGGGCAAAAGTATGTGATTGGCGGTACAAAGATAGGTACTTCAACCTTATTGCGTCATGTAAAAAAATGTAAACTTATCCCCAAATATCATGATATGGCTGCCATGATTATTGATCATGCAGGTAAGTTGAGGTCTAGGGAAATTGACCATAAACGTGTGCGTGAAGTAATTTCAATGGCTATTATTGAACATGGTCTTCCTTTCAACTTTGTTGAATACAAGTGGATTAGGGAGTTGCATTCATTGTTAAATCCGGAAGTCAAGCATTATAGTAGAAACATTGTTGTGTCTGATATTTGGAAATTTCATCTTGAACAAAAGGAGAAATTGAAATTGTTAATGCATAGAAGCCGTAATCGAATTTGTTTGACATCTGATTGTTGGACTGCATGTACTGTTGAGGGATACATTTGTTTGACTGCTCATTTTGTTGATAACCAATGGAATTTGAATAGCAAAATTCTTGCTTTTTGTAAAATGGAACCTCCACATACCAGGTTTGATTTGGCTGAAAAGGTATTTAATTGCTTGAAAGATTGGGGAATAGATAAAAAAATCTTTTCAATTACTTTGGACAATGCTAGTGCCAATGACAATATGCAAGACATATTGATTCAGCGATTATCCTTGCAAAATAGTTTGTTGTGTGAAGGTGAATTTTTTCATGTGAGATGTAGTGCTCATATATTGAATCTTATAGTTCAAGAGGGTTTAAAGATTGCTAGTGGTGATTTACACAAGATTAGAGAGAGTATTAAATATGTAAAAGCATCAGAGGGAAGAAAGATATTGTTTAAGGAATGTGTTGATGAGGTTGGGGGTATTGATACCAAGGTGGGTTTGAGATTGGATGTTCCCACTAGATAGAACTCTACATTTGTTATGCTTGAAAGTGGACTCAAGTATCATCGTGCTTTTTCTACCTTTTCTTTGCGTGATAGAAATTATAAATCATGTCCATCAAATGATGACTGGATAAGGGGAGAGATGATGTGTGAATTCTTGAGGCCATTTTACTTGATAACTAATTTGATTTCCGGTACATCTTATCCTACTTCTAACTTGTACTTTATGCAAGTGTGGAAAATTGAAAGTTTGTTGAGGGAGAATGCCAAAAGTGATGATCCGGTGATTAGTGAAATGGCGGAGAGGATGCTTGTGAAGTTTAGCAAGTATTGGGAGGATTATAGTGTCATTCTTGCAATTGCGGCTATTCTTGATCCAAGAATGAAATTTGATGCATTGAAGTTTTTTTATAACAAACTTGATTTTTCCACTTCTGCAAATAAGCTTGAACATATCAAGAATAAGATATACAAGCTTTATGAAGAATATGTGAAACAAGATGCAGGTGAAGGAAGTGCATCAAGTTCTCAAATGAATCTAACGACACAATCTTCCAATCCGGAGGATGACGAAGACATGGATGCATTTCACGTAAGTGTGTCATTTTGTTTATTAATTATAATTTCAAGAATTCACTTGTTTGTGCTTGTTTTACTTAAATTGATGTTTATTTTCTTTGAATTGTTTTGAATTGCATAGGAATATATAAATTATGTGAGCCAAAATGTC
>CM023950.1:5510333-5542455 GCA_013407115.1 Glycine latifolia
ATCAAAGGAATACTCATTCAGTTATGCAGTATGAAAACTGTTGGTCATCAAATGCCAGACAAAGAAAAGGTGGCTGTATAAACATGAAATCAAGAACCATTGCTTCGGTGGCATCACAAACCCAAACACACCCAATGTGAATGAAACAATAATGTTGTTGAACCCATAAACAAGAAATGAAAAACACAAATAAAACAAAAACCCCAACCCTCGAAATGTCAAACCCCTAAACCAAAACAACATTTCTGATTTCAAACCTGGTTTTGCGAAAAACGAAGACGTGAGGAGAACCTTGTAGAAGGAGAAGCGGCCACCACCACCGATTGATGGAGACCACGACGGAGTCACGGAGGGAACCAACCACAGCGGCTGACGGAGCGTGCACGAGCCTAGGTCAAGGAAGGTCGCGATGTTTTGTGTCTGAGACTGAAAAAGTTAATTTAGGGATTTAAAAAAAATCAATTTAAAGACGGATTATAAGGAAACGGCTTTTAAATACAAAACAACAAACACGGTTTATGCACGTAAAGGACGACAAAAACATTTTAAGACGATTGTTATATATCTGTCTTTGTAAATTTTAATTTATTTACAAAATTGATACCGTCTTCCATTCAAAGACGGTTTTGGTACAACCGACTTAGATTGCGCGTCTTAAAATACTGTAGTAGTGGCATATTTATGATTTGGATAAAGTAGTAAAAGGAAAAGAGTTTTCTCTAATGGTTATATCCCAATTGTTTTGAGCTTTATTTACCGACTTCCTTTACTTGTTTTTGTCTTCAAGAGCCATTTATAGTTAGTTTTGTCATTAATTCTTGTGGTGAGCTTAAACTTGGCAATGGCTAAATACACCTCCCTTATTTGCTTAATGTAAATATACATTCCTTATGTATTCTTTTCGTTTTCCCCCTCAGAATTACCTTTTTCTTTTAAAACTAAATTCTAGAAAGTGTTAAAAGAAAGGTAAGACTACTTTATTACTAGATATACTTTTTATTCCTAATTATTACTTCTTTTTTTTTCATAAAAGTTTATATATTTATTGAACTATTAACAAAACGAGCTATATTGGTTGAAAATTTATCTTTTGATAAATAATCAAATCTTAAATTATTTAATATCATGGATAATTTTGGAATACAATTAAAAGTTATGACAAATTAACTAATTTAACTACTTTTATTGGTTTTGATTAAAAGTTTAATATTTATATATTAACGATGTAAAATAGTTTTACGTCATCATCTAGTCACAAATTATGATTTAAATATTTTATAATAATTATTTTAAAACTCAATAAACTTATCGTACATGATGGGTTGTGATTGAATGACGCTGTAAAAAAAATTAAAATGTTAGTGCATAATATATATATATATATATATATATATATATATATATATATATGTATATGTATATATATATTATGGGAAATGTTAATGTCTATCCTAGTTGGAGTGCTTTAGCATTCACAAAAAAAAATGGACTATAAAATATTGGTGGTTTTGTTTTCCAAAATTTAATTTAAGGGTATTATCATATTTTTATCATTTAATTTTTTTTAAAAAAAAATCTCTTTTGAATATTAACATTCATATATATATATATATATGGATTTTTCAAAATATTTTATCTCTTTCAATCTATCATTTTTAATATTAGTAATTCTAACTTAAATTTTAATATTTTAAAAGAAAATATTAATAATTGAAAACGATATTATAATATAAATATTTGTCATAAATATAAAATATAATATATTTATTTATTATAAATTTTAATTGAAATTAATTTATATATTTATAAGTGTTTTTTTATTATAAATTTTAGTTATATAAAATGATACTTTTTTCTGTGCGAGCACAATCTAAAATACTAGTTTACAGGATTTTCATAACAAGCATTTCAATGATATTAATTCAAAAATTAATAAATAAAAAGACTTAGGTTCCTAATAAAGGTATTTATTTCGTGAGGGACTAATTCACATGTTGGTCCTGTTATTTTCCAGAGTTATAAAGGACTAATTCATTAATTAATTAATTAGACCTTATATAAATTCAAAAGGACTAAGTCATAATAAAGGTTCCTAAAGAATAAAACTTCGTGCCTAATATTTTAATGACACAAGCAAAATGTATTTATATACTCTGACATTTAACTTCAATCTTTAAAAATGATCTTAAGGATCTAAAGTAATACCAATACATTACTCCAATTAAATATTTAACATAACGGATTGAACTCATTAAACTAATGAAAGATTTCCATAAAGAATCATTATCGTTTTTTTCCCGTGATTTGTTCTCCTTAATTTTTTTTTCCTTAATTTGATGCAGTGTAAATAGAGTCATCATTATGAAAAGTAAGGGCAGTTTAGTTTACTTATTTTCTATTTTTATTGAAAAATTTTAAAAATAAGTAGTTGCAGTTAAAAAAGAAATATAAGTACTTTAATATTAAAATATATAATTTTGAAAATATTTAAAAAATAAAGTCCAAAATGTAAAACAGAAAATATTTTTTAATTTTATATTTAAAGTTTGTATAAAAAATAAGAAAAACAGGAAACAATGATTGTTTACTACTTTTTATATAAATTTTAAATATAATAAATAAAAAAGTAAAATATATTTTTGATCTTTCTAAAATTTCAAATTTCAATTTTAATATCTAAAAAAATTATATCCTATTTTTTGTTCTTAAGCATTATCTCAATCACTTTTCGTCCATTTATAAAACTTTATATAAATCTCTTTTCTTCTTTTTTTCCAGAAGTTATATAAATCTCTTTAAAAAATCAAAATTCGAGCATTTTAAAATTACAGAAAAATGAAATAAAATATTTTAAAAATACTAAAATTAAAAGAGAACTTCCAAATTTTTAAAGAGAAAAAAAAAACATATTTTACCCTAAATAAATGACATTTTTAAAATGAAAACAAACAAGAATGTACAACCCTTTCTTAAAATGAAAGAGGTAATAAGTGTACATACAATTACCAAAATACCAACGAGCTCATAACAACAAGAAAAGGAAGTCAAGTCAATAACTGCGTTTTTCCTGGGACGAAACGAAACAAAGCTTTCTGTTTCTGAACCCTCCAACCTTTTCTCTCTCTCTTCAAATCCCTCAAACCATTTTCCCCACTTTTTAGTTTTAACTCTCAATTTTCATTCACAACACTCTTTTTATCAACAAACAACAACTTTCTGCAGAAAAACCAACAAAAGGGTTTGAACTTTCTTCTTTTTTCTCGTTTCATCGCTCGTGTTGTTCTGAGTTTACGATGTACATAGTAAAATGTGAGTGTCATATGTTTTTTTTTTTTTGTTGTTTTAGGTTTTCGGTGATAATGGCTGGAAATACCGGCCAAATCGATTTAAACTCTGGGGCCGTTTTGTTTGATGGAGAAAATGATGTTGTTGGGGTTAAATCATCAGTGTCCAACGTTATTAGTGTCGGTGTCTCTCTTTCTGAAACCCTAATTGGTGACCCTGTTGGTGGTGGTGAGGTTGTGGTTCATGATCAGAAGGTTTTTGATGTTGGAGATGATAGAGAAGTCCATGGTTCTGTGGAGGTTTTTAATGGCAGTGAAAAAGAGGGTTTTGATGAAGAACTTGATTTGGTGGGTGTAGGGAGTGGTTTGGAGGAAGGAGTGAAAGTTGTTGATGGAGGGTGTGATGAAAAAGAAAGAGAGGTTTCATGTGGGACGGTGAAGAATGAAGATGAGAAAAGTGGGATTGAATGTTCAGATGGAATTTTGTTTGATTATGGAGGTGTGGAACCTGATGGAGGTTTGGTTATTGAATTTAATGATGGTTTTCGGAGTGAGCTGGGGTGTGAGAATGCTAGTGATGTTGCTGAAAATGGTTTGCCGAGCATTGTGTCGAATAATGTGACTCAAGGGGGTGATAATGATGCGGTTGAGTGTGCGCAGGAGGAGGTTAATAACAATGATTTGGTGAATTTAGGCACGGTTGTGGAGGGTGATGGCGAGAGGAATGATGCTGATAGTTTGGTTACTAAAAATGGCCTGGAAGATTTGCGTGCCACAGAAGTTGCAACCTACCAATTACGGGATGGCATTCCATGTATGGAAGGTGTGGATGTCATTGCCGAAAAATCTTTGCACGTGAAAGACTTGTCAAGGAATTGCCTTGAGCTAGAACCTTCATGTGAGTTGAAACAGCCAGCCTTTCAGGTAGATGCAGATGTAGATGTGATGCAGAATCAAACCATGGTTGTTGATGTTTCTGAAGAACTATTTGAGAATATTCAAAGTGAGTGTCATGGTTTTAATCTTGTTGTGGATCTGAATTCTTACAGAAGCACGCAGAAGGTTGGCATGCACTGGGGATCAGTGTCTTCAGAAATGAATTTCCGTGCGTCTGATTTAGTATGGGGAAAGGTGACTGGCCATCCTTGGTGGCCAGGTCAGATCTTTGATGCGTCAGCTGCATCAGCCAAGGCAAAGAGGCATCTCAAGGAAGGCTGTCACCTGGTAGCGTATTTTGGGGATCAAACATTTGCTTGGAATGATGTGTCAATGATTAAACCATTTCAGATGCATTTTTCGCAAATGGACAAGCAGAGCAATTCGGAAATTTTCCACCATGCTGTTGATTGTGCTTTAGATGAGGTTTCGAGACGGGTTGAGTTTGGTTTATCCTGCCCTTGCATGCCTGGAGATGTGATTTCTAAGATTAAAACTCAAGTAATTAGTAATGCTGGAATCAATAATCAGTTGTGCAGAAGAAATGGAGGGGACAGGATTATGAACCCAATGACTTTTGAACCCATGAAACTTGTCAATTTTGTTAAATCATTAGCCCAGTCGCCACTTGTTGAATCTGATAGGCTGGATTTTGTAATTGCACGTTCCCAATTGTCAGCCTTCTATTGCTCAAAGGGTTATTCTCAACTACCTGAGTTCCCAGTGCTTGGTGGGTTGTTCGAGAATGATATGGAAACTCTGTTCATGAAAGGGAAAGAGCAATGTGATTATCAAACCCATGTTGGTTATACACAACAGGAGCACAAGCACATCTCGGGGGATGGAAAGTGGCGCAGTAAGAAAAAAAAACTTTTGTCAGATTTGATGTCTGAGAAGGGCTTCTGTATTTCAAATGGTGAAGGTACATCAGAACAGGAGGCTAAGTCAGTTCCACGGCGTCGTGGGAGGAAAAGGAAGTCAGCTTACAATACTTCGGAAGATGATTTCCATAATTCCCAAAATAGAAGGCTCATCCAATTTCAGCATGCTTCTACAAATGACATGAGGTCTCAACTTTGCTTGGCTGCCATGGATCCAATTGGAGAAAGTTGCTCTAGTGACATGGTACATTTCTTTGCAGAAATTAGAAAATTCATTAGCATTGATTATTCTGCTTCCTTGGATCAAGAAATGTCTTTGGAACAAATGCATGATGGTGAGACCGGAGTAGTAACTTCTGTAACAGCATTGGCTTTTATGACATCTGAAATGGAGGCTTGCAATGATTCTTATTGGCCTGATAGAATAATTCAAAGCATTCCTGAGGAGCAATCATTGACAAAATACCAGAATGAGAGAGCCATTTTTTTGCCTCAGACTCTAACCGAGGCTAATGATAGAAATCTTGGATCAGAATCTTCTAAGCTTGTGGAACATTTGGTTGGGAGTTCTCAAGAGGGCTTCTGCCCCACTGCTCTGACTCTGAAGTTCACAAACTTGGATTCTGTTCCTTCAACAACCGATCTCAACAAGATTTTTGGCCGTTTCGGGCCACTGATTGAATCAAAGACTGAACTGCTAGAGAGGACTAACAGCGCCAGAGTGGTCTTCCAAAGACGATTGGATGCAGAAACTGCTTTTAGTAGTGCTGGAAAATACAGCATATTTGGACCTTCACTTATTAGTTACCGCCTCAAGATTTTGCCTCGTAAGCCACAACAAAAGGGTACAGTAAAGCGAGGCAGAAAAAGAAGAGAAACAAGTTCTGTGGATGACGCAGCAGTTTAATGCCTTGGTGTTGACCCTTCCAACCTTAAATAGAATGTTGAATTAAGGTTGGTGTTTTTATGTGAATGTCAACATTCCTAGTATATTAGGTTGAGCTAAGGTGACTAGCATGCTAATACATAGAATTGACTGATTGATATTTTTGAAATATTTGAGAATAGGATCGATTACATTTTAGTTGTCACGGTGCATATAGTTTGGAACTAATACAAGGAAAGATCCATGTTTCAGCTGGTATATGATTGTGGGAAAGAATTATGCTATGTTAATTTGTTAAATTTTAATTCCATCAGAGGAGAAACAGATGCAACTCTTGAATATGAAATTGTCACGTATACGAGTAGATTCATTTTCAGGTCATTTGTATCAAGAGCATTATAGTTCTGAAATTAAAACACATGGCAATGATTGCCACCTTTTCACACGCTCTCAAATGCATGTTTAATTCAGTTTGTTTTATAGAAACAATAGTTTACTTATATCAACTTTTTGAGATTTTTTTAAAAAAATAAGTTATTATTTCTCTAGAAATAATTCCAACCAAACATGCACTTAAGTTATTAATAATCACGCTGATTTTTCCCCCACATGTGGTCCAATTGGGGAATTGGCTTATCATGTAAGAGTAGGGGTGGGTTGTTCATAAATATTCATCATTATAATTAAATAAAAATATTTGTTTCCATAATTAATATTACTATTATTTAACAATTTAAAATTAATCTAAAATTAAAAAATGCTAATCCACACAAATTTAGCATCCTTCCAATTAGATAACATTAGCTTGATAATTAGAAGAAAAAAAATATTATAACGAACGAAATACTATCAATCATAACTTAAAGTACATATCATTAGTCTAAAAAACCAAGGCCTTAGCACTAAATAAGATAGTTTGAGCCTTTGAGGCAATGCAATGAAGTATAACCAATATTTAAATAAAATTGTCATTTTCAAAAAGTCAACTTTAAGGTAAATGAAATTGAGCAAAATAAAAAAAAATATTAAATAAATTTATTCTAAATGCATGACTCATTATATTTTTAAAAGCATATATATACTTTCATTGTAAAAATAATTGTAGTTATCATATAATTTAATTATTTATTCTAAATTACCTTTTTTTAATCATTATAATTAAGATATTTGATTTTCCAATGAATCTCTTAAGATATTTTCATAAGTTTAGATCATTTTCATAGGTTATGAAATTAATTCTAGATCCTCCATATAAAAGGTTTTGTTTTAGAGATTCATTTCTTTCAAATAATTCAATTAATGCGAATTTTATATTTATTTTATTTTATTTCTTCTAAAATTTCAAATTAATTATAGTACATATAAAATAGAATATTTAGATTTTAATTTATTCTATTTTTAAAATTTTATAAAATAGATATAAGAACCGTATTATTTTAAATCTTGATTGATTGTCCAATACGTTTTTAATAAAAATAAGTTTTATAAAGAAAATATATAAAAATATCAAAATGAAAGAGATCCTAACTAAACTTTCAATAATAACAATTTTTCAAATATTTGTGTATATAAAAATACATTTAAAAATGAAATAATTAAACATTCACATAATATAAAAAACTTATTCTATAAATTATAAAATGTGTCTTAAAACTAAGCTAGTACAGTTGATAAAGTAAAGTTGAACTTAATTTAGGTTTGGTGCATTGGTTAAAAGCAAGATTAATGTAAGATTTTGCTTGTCATGTAAATTGAAGATTAATGAGGCACAAACGCCGCTTGGGTGCCAAAAAAGCAAACCAAACACACCCTTACATGTCAAAATTAAATAATTCTGCTTTAGCATTATTCCTTTCTCTCATTTCGAGAAAAGTTGCCCTTTCCTGAAACTGCTTCTCTTTAAATTTCATTATTAGGCCTTTTCAAATAAGATTATCTTAATATAGTGATGAAATTCAAATACAAATCATAATTAATATTTTTCTTTAGATATTGATTTTTAAAAAATTGAATCTGAAATATACGTCTTGATAATACTCACTATACATAAAATCTTTATAACAGCCACAAATCACTGCGCTTTTGAAGTGACTCCATAGAGATAGCCTCAAGGCTCGGTGAAATGCCATTCATAATATCGTTCAAATTCCATTTAATTCTATCATTTGAAGTACTAATGTTTATATTAAATGGTACATTCCATTTGTAGGTTGGTGACGTGGAACCTTTAGAAATATCCACTCTCTAGAATTTATATCCAAAAAATATGATTAAGCAGGGTTTTCAGATAAACAAATTGCAGCCTCATCAAACAGCAAAAATAACTGGAGAATTGAAAATAGGAACAGATATCTAACTAGTATTAGGTAGCTCCTACTGCCTATCATCTCCGGTTTATTGATTTCATTAACAGTAGCAATTGCCCAACCTTCAATGGCTATATATTCAGTGAAAGTTTACAGCAAGAAAATGGGCAAAAAATAATAGCAAGAAGCCAGAGAATGGGGAAGAAGCATAGCCGAGGCAAGCTAAGATATGTTACTAAAAATACTAAATGAAGTTCGGTAAAATAACTAGAAAATATACAAAATTGTTCATAAAACCCATTCACCTCAACAAAATTCATAATGCTTCAGAGAAACTGTTGAAACCAAACATAAGTGGCATTCCACAAAATTAAGACCTTGGTTTCTCCTTCTTCTCCTTGAAAAGAGCTAGAAGAGAGACACCAGAGACCTTCACAACCTTAAATCTGACACCAGGAATATCTCCCACAGCATGACCCTTTCGTCCAAATCCAGCAATCAAGACTTCGTCCTACAGAACCATGTGCCAAGTTACACAACGGATACAAATAACAATTTATCAAAGAAACTCAAGTTGTTTCCAGGAGTATAAAAAAGATAATGAAACTAGAAAAAAACATGTACAAACACTCACATTCTCTTCAATGTAGTTCAAGCAACCATCATTAGGGACAAAAGCAGCAATCTTCTTCCCATTCTTGATAAGTTGAACTCTGGCACACTTACGAATAGCAGAGTTGGGCTGCTTAGCTTCAATACCTCTGCAAATAGAAAAACACATTAATTTCTCAAAATCATATGCTCTAACCAAATAAAATAAACATTCTAGTGAAAGATAAACAAATCAAGTTAACCTAATTCTTACATCTTTTCAAGGACAATTCCCTTGGCATGGGATGAACCGGCAAAAGGTTTCTTCCATTCATTTCCAAGATGGGATTTCTTGTATGACTTGTCAGCCCACCTTTGCCTCCTGCGGTGGGACTTGAGCTTGCGAGCAGCTCCCATTCCATGTGTCTTCCTGTAAGACAACAAATCTAAATCCTTAAATTCTATGTTCTTTTGTTTGTTCATCAACCAATTCCTAGTCCACACCCATTACAAAGACCATACCAAGACTAGAAGGACAGACGACAAAAAAACCTATTTAAATGTTCACTCCATTTGTTTTTCTGAATGTCACAACAATTTTGCCACTGCCACAACACCCCTCAAAAACAAGAACAAAAAAACCCAATTTCAATGACCCTAAATCTAAGAACAATTAACAAATCAATAATAAATAAAATCAACGATATTTACAAGGCAGCTTTAGATTATCGACTAAATAAAACTAAACAAAAACCAATGAAGAAGCAAATCACATTGCACAAAACAGGGGGAAAACCAACTTAAACACTATGCTGATAAAATATACAAAATCCTTTTGTAGAAAAGTATAAACTTTTTCACACGGGAAGAATCGACGAGAATATTTGATTTGAAACAGATCCACCGGAAGCAAATATAAATTCACGAGCTCAAGTTCATTCGTGTGCGTTCAATTTTTGGGAATAAAGCAAATAAAACAGGAGAGGGACATAAGCATGCAATGAAGCATATTGAAAGAGTAATGGAGAATTATAAGGTTACCCCATGGCTTCGTTCTTCGGTGTAGAGTTAGGAGGTTATGGAGGATGAGCAGCGACAACAGCAAAAAACCCTAATCGATAAACGAAGTAGGGGGTTTATATAGTGGGCAAAAATGAAAACACTACTGGGTCTTTTAAGCGCCACTGGGCCTATATAACAAGCCCAGTGGGTTTAAGACCAACAAGATATTGGAATTTTAGTTCATTTTTAAAATATAAAAAGGATAGAATATAAATAATTAAATATCAGTATATACTGATGAAAAATACTGATATATATTTATTTCTCGTTTACAGAATTAAAAATAAACATAAGAAACATAAATTTTCAAGTAAGTCTAGTTAGCTATCTGATTATAACTGTCATAAAACAATTCTAATAGAAATGATAACCCTTTTAATGATGTAACTCTTGACAATATATATATTATTGCTTAAATTTACAAAAATATATTTGCTTAACATATATATATATATATATATATATATATATATAAGTGCATATAAAAATTTCAAGGACAATATACGTAAAGTAAAATCACACACGTTATTTACCTAAAGAAGAAGAAAAAGTGGGCCACAAAATTAAATTTATATATATATATATAATTCAATATTTATACAACACACACATATATATATATATAGATATCAAATTAGGAAGTGGTTATATTTTTTATATTTAATAGACTATCAAAAAAATATTTTATTTAATAATAATTTTTAATATATATATATATATATATATATAAATTCACATAAAAGTCTCACATTTAAAAAACATATATAAAATTTATTAAGTTTAATAAAAATATTATGTTTAATGAGTTTCATGATTAATATATTATGAATAAATTTGACAGCGTGATAACATTAAGTACTATTTTTATTAAATCCTATATGTTATCCAATTATTGAATATAAATATTTTTTAGGAAAGTTATTTAATATAAATATTAAGAGATAAATTATTATAAATGTTCATCACTTTATTCATATTATATTTATACTTATTATAATTATTGACCTTTTAAATTTTAAAATATTATGTTTACTAACATAAAATCCAATAAGTTATTGGTCCAAATGGTTTTGAACTCGTTCTTCTTAAATAAAGTTTTGGGTTCAAGTTTTATGAATGAAAAAACATGATTGAAAAAGAGATTTCACTAAAAATAGTCTCATTTAGATTATCGGACAGATATCACTAAAAACTAGTTGATATCCTACATCAATATCATGATATAAAAAAGATTACTAACAATAACTATCAAAAAAGACAAATTATTATATATTTATATATTGCATTATTATGTATATTTTAAGTTTGCTATTTTAACATATGTTTAATTAAGTAATTCATTTAAAATAAAAATATAAAAAATTAATGTATTAAAACATATATTATCTTTCTTAAATTTAATAAATATAATATTTAATATACTATAGGTAATTTTTTACTGTCCACTATCCAATAACATTAAATATGATATGCTTCAAATTATTAATTGTAAAAATTAATAAATAGTTTAAGGTACATATACTTAGTAATTTACTAGTGTTATATTAATATATGCGAATTTTATGTTTTATAAACTATTTTTTAAACAATAATAAAATTAAAAAATAATATATTTTAATATTTATATATACATGGGATTTATTTATTTTAATATTTACTTTTTTTCATAATAGGTTTTTATATACTCATAAGAAAATGTCATATGTTTAACACACAGATATTATATTTATTATATTTAATTTAATAAAATATAATATTTGAAAGTACTAGTTAAGTTAATTGTAGATTATATTTAATAAATATTATAATTAATATATTATAAGAAGAATTGAATTTCTGACAGTATTAAGTATTATAATTTGTTAATATATAATATACAGTCAAAGTAAATAACAAAAGTAATAATTACATTTCATTTAAATTTAATAAATATATCATTTTTAATAATATCATAATTAATATTTAATATACTATAGTAAAACTGACTGTCCAATAATATAAAATGTTTATATTAGCAGTAGTTAAGATATACATGCCCCTTGCATCTTGTATTAGCCAACATACTAAATAAGTTGGAGAGTTGTGACAAAGTAGTTATGAAACTTTCCTTGAGGCCCTGTTTCCTATTGGCGCTTATTTTGTCAAATTTTTCAAGTATTTTTCATTTTTCCCTTAGTTCATATTTTAGACTTATGATGAAGAAGAGTTCTCAATTCTCATTGATTTTATTTCCATGACCCTATTTCAGTTTATTTTGCAGTTTTGATGGTGTCACAAACGGTTGCGAATCATACTTGCAGTTTAGTATTGTACAATTCAGATAAATGTGATATAGTGAGTTGTACAAATGCCTGCGTGAACTATACTGGATTCTATACAGCTGCTGGACTATGCTTCCCAGATGGATGCCATTGCGAATATGATTGTCCTCCTTCAACTTTGTCTTAGTTAAAGATTAAAGATAAAAATTATGATGTCTACCATGAAAAATAAAATTAAGAGCTTAGCCTTGTGAGTTCAAAATTATGGGCATGATACTAGGTTAATAAAATACTACTATATCTTTTTACTTGAGCAAATACAATGCCATCACAGGCTTCTCTTGTATAGTATTTTTTTCCCCTTTATTTTCGCTTTTGTTTTCCTCCACTTTTTCAAGTTTTCCTTTTTGCCTTTTCATTTGCATATTTTGAAATTTGAAGTAAATTAATTAGAACGAAAATAAAACCAATAGTTTATAAACTAAAAATTAGTTAAAAATGACTTCTAATTTTTTTGGAGGATCCACTTCTATAAATATATAAAAAAATTACTAAAATAAGTTCGTACTATAAATTGGATCATTTAGTAGTTTTAATACGTTTTTAGAAGTAATTTTTTATATAAAAATAACTTCTAAAAATGTATTAAAACTAGTAAAATAAGTTTGTATAATATAAATTTGATCAAACTAATTTGTAAACTACTAAAATGACATATCAAACACTCTCTAGGTTAGATTTTTCATTACGACCAATAATGGGACAGGTTTGGCGATGCAAATTGCCTTATCTTTCCCAAACCCTTGCAACTTAAATGGAAAACGCTTGCAACTTAATTCTACAAAATCCAAACTTTTGTACTTATGAATTTATGATTATTTTCCAACAGCTTGTTTTTTCATTCGGTTGTTGTTATACTCTTAAAAGTTGTTTTTTTCTGCATCCAAACAAAATTAATTATCTTCAAACAACTTTTCAATAAACTTACCAAAACAAAAACAATGTCTGATTATAATCATTATAACAATAATTATAATTGATTATTGAAATAATCTAATGTTTGTAGCTATTCCAAACACTCATTATTCCAACGGGAAAAGGGCATAAATGGATAAATACTTTGTAGCAAGTTACCGTCCAACAATATCGACATGACATTAGTCTCAAATAACACAAGATTGAAACTATTTTCCCCCTTGAGTTGGGTTTCTTAAAAATACTTACATAACATGAAAATTGGTGGAAAGAACAAATACATGTAAGGCCTGGTCTATAAACACTCACTGCACAATTAAAAAACCCTAGCAAGCAGCAAGTAACTGGAACCACAACCTCAGCAATTTAATAGCAACTTCAAAATATTACACGACCTTCTTAACTTCAAAATATTTGTTACACGATTTTCTTATGGCAAATTGTCCCCCAAGGATTGCTTGAATAGTGAACACAGGATACCTGACAATAACCAAAAGTCAACAAAGACAATGAAACAATTCAAGTTAAACCAGTGTAAGATAAGTTGTTACATTACCTGCAAAACATCTATATACATTAATGAGTCTTCTTCCACAACACTCCAATCTTCTTCAACATGTTTGTATTTTTCTTTTTGGGAGAGTCATCATCTGTGTCTTCTGAATAAGGTGAACTCATCTTGGCAGTAACAGAATTGTAGCTACTGTCAAGTGAACCTGCTCGCTCCACAAACTTTCCATTGTTTCCAGAAGAAATCATAGCAGCAGCTGCTTCAGCCGCTTTTCTCCACTGGTCCGACTGCACTTTCAACCTCCTTAATTCAGCCTCTAACTCGGAATTTGCAGCCTGCGCAGCGTCTAGCTGTTCAGTTATCTGTGCTACTCTTTGGTTACTTTTATCAGCTTCTTCAGTTATGTAGCCAAGTTTCATCAAAGCCCCACGCTCTGCGGCCCTTGCTGCTTCAGCAGAAGCAACAGCCTCATCAGGGATTTTATTCTTCTCTAATTCCACCCTCTTTATTTCATTCTTCAGTGCATTGTTTTCCTCAGTCACATTTTGCAGTTCCGTCTCTCTGTCCAATAATCTTTCCTTCAACTCAGTCATATCAGCATCCAATTTTTTGAGCTCCACCACAGGTTCAGAATCTCTTTCACTAGGCGGGTTTTGCTTGATCCTTGACACGAGCATCTCATTCTCATCTGATAAACCCTGCAACTGAGATTCCTTCTCCATCATCCTCTCCCTTAACTCTTCAATATCAGCTCTAGCTGTCTTCAATTCCTCATTTAATTCACCTTGTCTTTGAGAAGATTCTGATTTTGCATGCTCCAGTTGTTCAAAAGCACTTCTGATCTGCAATGTGCTCCGAATATACTCTTCTTGGTATCGTGCCTCAGAAACATCCAGTGCAGATTTTAACTGCACTGCTTCAGATTTGGCAGAAACAAGCTCGGCTTTGAGCTGGTTTATCTCCTCATTTTCTATATTTTTTGGTGTAAGTTCAAGTTCTGCCTCATTGACTGGACCTAACATATTTTTGTTACCACCACCAACCAAATCAACCTGAAGTTTGCTGACAAGTTCCTCCAATGATTTCACTTGAGCTTTTGATTGCTCCAACTCTAAAGCTAAGGATTTGTAAGCTTCTGATGCTTTCTCACCTTCTAACTGGAGTGTTTCCACAGTCTTGTTTACTGCTTCCAATTGCATTTGAGTTTTGCCAACTACTTCCAAAGCCCGGGATTCAGATTCTTTGCAATCAATTACCTCATTTTTCAGCTTTTCCACTAAAGTGAGTGCTTCATCAAGCTCCATCCTCAAATCCTCAATCTCAGCATTATCTGACTCAGCATTGCTAATGTGAACAGCTTCACATTCACGCACTCTTTCAAGTTGAATTTTCAGTTTCTGTATTTCATTCATGGCAGACGCTAGAGCAGTTGAATCCATTGAGTGCTGCTTCTGGACAGCCTCAAGCTCGGACTGCCATGCTCGATCTCGGTCCTGAGAAATCTTACGGAGTTCTTGAAGCCGTTCCTCTTCAGAAGCAGATAGTTCCAGAAGCTGTTGCTGGGATTCCTCCAGCTCTTTTGACACGGCTAAAAGCTGCTTATTTGCTTCTTCAGCCTCCTGCTGAGCTTTCCTCTTCCATGACTCAGATGAGTTGAGTTGGTCCTTCGTTCTCTTTAGATCTTCTTCAAGTTGAGCAAGTTGAGACTCCAATTCTTGAACCCTAACTGGTCGTTTCTTCTAGAGCGCAATGATAAAGGGAAAGGAGATATAGTGAATAGCAAAATTTAAGACACTATCAATAATCTCAATCTTTTGAATTTTATATAGCTATGGATAAGCAATAAATGAAGGACTTCTATAAAACGGGAGAAATTATTAAATAGTTTGGAACTACCATGTGTCCATACTTCCTGACAATCTCTGTGACATGAAACCAATTTTTTTCATTTAACGTGAAAGAATTAATAAAATCTGACTACATGTCATGTGAAAATTAGTTGGGACTATGGTGATCCTAGAGACCTAGACCATATAATAAGTTCTCCATTCGAGGGGGAGGAGGGAATTATTCAGTTCTAGGCTTCTAGCAGTGCACTGTCTTATAAATTATAATACCTCAGATATTGGACTTTTTGGTGATTTGCGTTCTGTGACCTTAGGACTTTTATTTTTTGGCGTCTTACTTCCTGGTTTTGGAGATGATGAGACTGAGTCGGTATCAGAGCCTGGTGTCTTCAATTTGCGAGCATTCTGAGGAGATGCAGCAGACTTCCTTTGGGGCACTTCTGAAGTACCAGTTCTACTCACAGACAATCATAGGCCAATAAGCATGCATGAACAAGATGTAGAATGCAGATGAAAAAACATCTTGACATAGCACAGTAAGGTGATCAAGTAAGGAAAAGTTCATTTAAATAGTCCCTATTTCAAATCTTTGGATCAAAATGAAATCTAAACAAGAAGTACTGTGTTTAACAGGGCAATTTTTTCCAAAATATTAGGTACATGGAGGACACATAAAATTATATAAAATTGTCTACTAGTTATCCCTATTATAAATAGTTATGATAGGACAGACTTACCTCAATATGGATTCATTTAGTATTTCACCAAACAACTCCAATTAAATACAGAAATGCCCCTAGTCTCAGCTCTTAACATTTCTTCGGAAAGCAACAAACTCTAAATGGTAGTGTGGCACATTCAAATTTAATAGATAACATTAACAGGTAGCATTCAACTATTCATTACTCATTAGATCCCCAAATAATTATATTTAATTTGTTTTTTTTTAGTTTTTTTTGTTTGAATACAATTTCTGTAATAAGATTCATTACGAATTCAGTAATAAACTCCAACTAAATAAATGGGCCCAAATTATTAAATCTTCAGATTTCCTTGCAAAGGAACAAGCCTTAAATCATACAACCAACCCTGTGAACAATATAAAAGCACTCCATCCCCTAATTAAGACCTCAGAATTCGGAAACATGCATCACAAAAATGGAATGCTGCAAAAAGTGACAAATAGGACAATCTTACCTTGCTTTTGGTGTCTGCATACTTTAATAATATCTGGGGTGATAGGAAGGGTAAGCTAAAGAACCTCTCCTTCAAAGCCCCTGACCCACACTTTCTGCAATAGTAATCTGAGAAAGAAATAAAGACAATAAGGAATTTGATTTATAACTGAGAGAAGAGAAAGAGGCAATGGTTTGCACTTTGCACTTTACATTAGATGACCACCACCGGGGATCAGCATTCAACAAAAAACCTAACAAACAAACCGCACATAATCCCTTCAAAGAAACTCCAAGTAAACTAACTCCACTACCACCTACCAAATTCAAAACAAATAAATAAATAAACAAATTTAAACAAATAAAACCTTGCACCAAAATAATTAGTAGAATATAATTAACGGAAACCCATCTTCCAACTTTTCCAAATTAATTTTCGACCTTTCCTCCCTTTTACTCCACAGTGCCACGTTACACTTGAGCCCCAATTGACCAGCAACAAACTATTATGTTAACCCCTTTAAGCATCCTATAAATAAAATAAAATGCACACTAAAACTAAAATGTAAGCAATTTTTCCAAATCCATCATGTCACCAAGAAAACAATTATAACTAGAAATGATTTAAGTGGACTATCCAGACAAACATAATTTCAATTCTCCTTCATGTTTCACACCAAAAATAAAAGTTCATTTTCAGTAACGTAAACTCAGGAACCGTGTTTAAGTTTAGAGATTCCTTGCCAACTCACGAAAACAGGAGCAGATTTTATCACCCCATTTTTCAATCAGTCTGGAAAGACAAACCCCAGAAGGCCAGAATGAAAAAACGGAGGAAAGATACAAACTTTATGCATCCCCAACAAGAACGAGAGACAAAATCACAAAACCCAGATCTACATGCAGCCTGAGGCCAAATCACTGATCCGAAAGAAGAGAAACACAGAAAATTAAAAGAGGAAAAAAAAAGAACTTTTAAAAATCAAAATGCGTTATTGCAAAGAGAAAGTGCTAACAACTCACCAGGTATTTTTGAAGTTGAACACAGAACAACCAGGGTAACAATATTAAACACACACACACACACAGAGAAAACTCTTGACATGAACAAATACCGAAAAACAAGAGAGCAGTATCATGGTTTTACATCAGAAGCACGTGCATGAGTCCCCAATATTTTCCTTGTTCGAAACACACAGTAGCACTAGGCAGAAAACGATGGCTCGTCCTTTTAGAGATAAAAATGGGAAGAAACATCACGAGTGGAGAAAGAAAACAAAAACTCCATAAACCAAAAAACCAGCCAGCCAAAATGTACTTGAGTCAAAATACTGTTAATGCTATCATAAACTACACCCCAGAGGGAGGGAAAAAAAACTCAAAATTTGTAATGGAAGAGAAAAGCTGAAGAACACACTCAAGACAGTAATGTATGAAATGAAAGTGCAGTTACCGAGTGGTGGTAATGTATGAAACTCCGAAGTGAAAGTATTGAATAAGATCAGGTGAATAAGCTTTGTTTCTCTCTCTTCTTCTTGTTTGAGTATGTTACTTTTTTTCTTATTTTTTTGGAGTTGGGGGAGGGAGGGATCAGCAAAATACGTTTGAAACAGAGGCGCCAATGATGTTATACTACGCTCTTGAAGATGCACGTGTCGCTCACGCTCGGGGCTTTGTTGGGTCCCATTCCGTGGCACGTAGGCAAGTGTCGAAGTGGGTTACAATGCAATGTACGAAATTCCAAAGTTTCCGTCTGGAGAGATGACTGTTGTCTTGTTACGCATCAACATAAATATTAAATAAGATAATTGTCTTCTTTCTTTCTTCTTCTGTTTCTGTGCTCAGGGTCAGGGGTAAATGCCTCACTCTGACACTTCAGCGCTTAATTTGGATATTATTTTATATCCTACTTGAAAGACTTCGTGTTTCTATATGTATTTTTTCAACAAAAAAAAAAAAGTTAGACTTTTTTGGTTTGAAAAAAAGGAAATCCAAACGGAAAAAATAATAATAAAATATATAGAATTCACACTTTTATATTTATTTTTAATTTAAATTTTTTATTTCATATCACTTTTTTTCATTTTTTTATATTATCGAACATTTTTTTAAAATAAAATATAGTGACAACAATTACATTTTAAAGATTATCTAAAGAAATAAAAATAGTTTATATGTATTGAAGGGTGTTTCGATAACCACCAAATTTTACATCGGTTGAGAGTCAATGTCACTTATTGGTTATAAACATCATATTTTGGTAATCCATCTAGACATCTTTTATTAAGAGTAAAATTATGATCGTTAATCAAGTATTTAAATGGACAATAATATCTCAAATATGGAAATTTTATGTTACAAATTTGAGGTCGAAATAAAGACTAATTTAAAAATAGAAAATATACTCACCAAAAAGAATAATTACATTTATTAATAGTTATTATCACACTGAATTTAATTTCTTTAACTATATTTGGTATGATAAAATGAATTTTAAAGTGAGATTGAACTTTAAAAACTTATCATTATTTAAGAAAAAATTATTTGAGTTAACAAGTAGTCTATCATGTTAAATATAGCACTGTGGTTTTATTAAAGAGTTGAATTCCAAAAGAAATATATTAGATTAGGTTTTATAATATATTTTTTTTTTTGTAAATGAAAACACAAGAGAGAAAAATATAATAAGGGAAATGTTTTGTTCTCGACCCAAGGTGAACATAATCACGAAGGAAGGTTTTAGTATGACAATGATGAGATTTTCAGTAGTGATTACATGCAAGGACTCTAGTATGCACCAAAGTTAATAAGAGCATGGGGAGAGTGTAAAAATGAATTTTGAATTCGTATTTGGTGGACTAATCCACCTTACACGGGGTAATTTTTGTAGAACAAATACTAACATGTTTCAATGTACGTAGTTTATGTGACATTATATTAGAAATACGTATAACATGTGACAACGTATAAGTTGGCAAGTTGACCTATGAAGGTCGAGTTTGCATGGTTGGTGTTGATCCTTATGCAGGCTGGCTTTATGAATAGCCTAAAAGTGCAAAGTCAAGCAGGTTCTTGACAAGAAGGTTGCATAAGTAATATCAACATTGTGCCCATACAAGGTTGCCAACGAATGATGAAAGATGATAAGTCGAAAGCTAATAGCACAAAATAGCAATTGAATTGTGTTTTAGAAAATTTTGCCAAAGACAGTTTTTATAACCAAATAAACATTTAAAAGAGTTAGAACAAAAGGCAGTCGAAGTATCTTAGATTTTGAAATGTTTGTTTGAGATATGAAATAATGATTTTGTATGAGTTTTAAGAAAATGTATCTTTTTGGTACGAATACTTTGTGTAAGATAATTTTATTTAAGTTTAGTATGATTTTATTAGGAGGTAAAACTCTTCTTTTGAATATTTAATATAATTATATACTTAAAATTTGAATGGATATAACTGATAAAATTAAAATAATTACATGCCGGTTGATTTAAAACTATACATCTTGTTACATAAAAAAATTAAAAATATAAAAAAAAAATCCCAATAGTAAGTAGTAGTAGTAGTAAATTATTAAATTAGTAATTTAATGCAAAAAAAACATATATAAAATGTTGAAACTTACGTTATAATTATTTTGTGCTTATTATATTTTTATGTTATGTTATGATAATCTTCATATTAATATACATAAACTAGAATTAATCAAGAAAAAATGTTATTTTTGTCTACCCTAGTAAAATTATTGATTTACAATATGCTCTTTAATGTATACTAAGGATGATTAAAAAATATAAAACACAATAAAATACTTTAGAACCTTAAAAATTTGTAACTAATTTTCAATATCATATTATCACTTTTAAGTTTTATTTTTAAAAAAACACACGTCGTTGATTTAATATCTTTATCTAAAACTAAAATCTTTTATTTCACTTTCAGTAGAAAATGATTGAAAGATACAAACTTATCATAAAGAAATTCACCATCTTATATAGGGACGAGCAATTTAATATAAAAGTCATGTCTTTTTCGCTTATAATTGTGTGGTGGCATTTCCCCAAATTTAACTATCAACTCTTACATGTATTTAAATGTAATTGTCTTGTACACGAGACATGAGTATTATATCATGTGAATGACATATCACATCAAATTTAATGTTGTTTTCAGTTCATATATCAAATAAAATTAACATAATATTTTTATCTAAAGGATAATACATGCTGCATGAATATGCAACATGAAAATAGTAAAAAGTAAACTGATTAAATTAATTATTTATAAAAAATGCTATAAATAGTTGTGAAGTACTATAAATATTTTGTTTTTTTTAACATGAGATATTGAGTGAATTGAGAGTTAGGGATTACTCTTTCAAAGTACTCAAATGCATTTTATTTTTTACTATTTTTTTTGCACATAAATATAAGAATCAAACCCCTAACTACATGTATAAATGATACAATTACTTTCCAACCGTATGTTGATCTACAAATGTATTGATTACTATACCAAAAGAAATAGAGTAAACTGCTTTGTAAAGGGGATAAATTGAGTCTAACCTAATAGCTCATAAATAAGGTTAAAATTGGTTCTTGAAATTCAAGATTAAAAAAATGAAAAAATTGGGCCAATTTGGCCTAATTTGGTGGATTAGACCAGGTCCATTAAATGCTAGCTCAATCTTAAGGTCTAATAAATTATCGTAAAAAAATATAATCTATAAAAAAAATTAGATTAACTTGACTGAATCCGCTTTCACACCTTGATCCAACATTTAGAATTGGGTAAGACAACTCATTTTATCACCTTTAATAATGCATTAATAGTTCTAGTAGTTTCGTCAAATATAACTTGATATTCCTATGTTACATTACACTTAAATATGAAAAGACTAAAAAACCCATTATTTTTTTATCATATATAATTTAAACAAACAACTATTAAAGAGAATAACTTTACCAATAATTACTTGATCTCTTCTCCATATAAAATATTTTTGTAAAAGGCTAAAACATACATGTTAGGAAAAAGTTCCAGAAGAAGTATTATATTTCTTGCTTTAAGAGGATAAATCCAAAAATGGAAACGTAAAAGAAATGATGCAGCATTCACGCGTTCTATAGATTATAGCATAAGCCTTTGCTTTGTTTATAATGGAAGCAACAAGAAAATATTCGCGGGACTTGTAATTTTTTATGATTTGCATTGAAGTGTAAAGCTATTAGTGCAAACAATGGACAACCTGTTCTAAAGTGACTACTACCACACAAATATATAAGATCAGGAAATGCATGCCAATGCTCTCTGTTAATAACTTTAATTAGATGCCCCACAAGAATGATCAAGCACCAGAGTAGTGTTTGGTGCTTTTACACTGGAACTACTAATCCATCTCTGGATATAGACACAAAATAATCTATTAAAATAGAAATAGTTATTTCACATATTTTATTTTTTACATTTTTTGTTAATACACACACAAATTGAGATATTTTTAGTTATTTTATACAAAAGCAATATAAAATGGTATTAAGCTAATACGTTAAACATATAGTTATTTTTATCACAGAAGCATTACAAAATTAAATATGGAAGAACTGTTAAACATATAATTCTATCAAATCATAACAAAATTCCCCGAAGCCCACCATAAGGAGAACCAAGACTTTAGCTTTCATATCTCATTTTATTTATCTGGACCCATTGACGATGTTGTAAAACGTTACGGTCTAACTACTTTATAATCATGATTTTTTTTATTCACGAATATTAATTGTTAATTTTTATTTAAAGACAAATCTTATATCTCTCATAATCATGAAAGATTATTACATATTCCCGTAATATCGTGCCTTATGTATTTTTTTCTTTCTTTTCCCCTGCCTTATGAATTATAATTACATTTTCTTTAGTACATGAGAAAATAAGAAAACAAAATAGAAATAACAGTATAGGATCTTTCAAAACGAATTTCCTACACTGTCATCAAGGACAAGACATCTGATTCCGGAGGGAGTGAATAGTCTCCATTCTCCAATATGGTTATATATATTCTCTACTCCTTTAAAGAATTACGTATTATCTTAAATCTCATATAAACTAAACCAACCTTAATGTATAAAGAATTATTTTATCTATAGTTGAATTTCTAGCTTAGGATATATACTGTTTTTCTCAAATGAAGAATGTAAAGGTTTTTGTATGTGTAAATTAAGCGTTTTAGATTAATAAGGATGAATTTAGTAGAAGAAATTAGTCTCTTACAACATAAGTAAATTAAGATTTGAATTTTTGCTTAGAAAAAAATCCACTCGAACCGTATACCAAAGAGGATTACCTCTTTGAAGGATGATACTTGTAAGAAAATTTTGTTTAAGAGTTTTAGTAATTGAATCTTTAATGTTTAAGATTTTAGATTAAGATTTGTGTAAATAATTGATTCTTAATAATATTTTTAATTGAAGAAGCAAGAATATTTTTTTTATTCATGCAAATCAAAATCCTTGACAACAAAAATGTATTTGAAAGTAATTATTTAACAATAAAAAGATTTAAATCAAACTTGACGCCAATCAATCAGACTACATGATAAAACTAAACAAATTGAGAAGATAATAAGAAAATCGACAAACTACAAGTCTACAACTTTGATGGTTTAATCTATATATATTTGTAGAGTTTTCGAATTTTTATTATTTCATTTTCTTCATAGTTTTAACATGAGCACAAACAGTAACAAACTTACAAAATAGAACTAGAACAAAGCTTTAAACATTTTTTAAAAAAAAAATTGAATGACGGACCCAATCCCTGACCCAAAAGAAAACAAGGCCGAAAGCAAGACAGGCCCAACATCCTTCATTCTCTTTAAACAATAAAAAAATTAAAGAGTAGTATGATTCTGACAATTTATTTTCACATCACTTTCTAAGGAGGATAATAAGACAGAGTTGAAATGAACCTTGAAAACTGAAAAATGTTGCAAAAAGATGTTTAGAAAATATAATTAATAAATTAATAAGGGACATAAAAAAAAAAGTAAGAACAGGGGCATTTTGTTTTTATTTACGTAAGAACAGAGGCCCACGGACCAGGATCACCTACAGTTCAATAAAAAAAACTGCACGGTTCTGCTGTTCTGCAGCTGCATCCAACAAATACTTGTGATGTTAAATATGTTTTATAAGTTATATAATTATATAAAAGAACAATGTTTTATGACCTAGATTTTGTGCACTTGTTACACAACCGTAGATTTTTTTTTTTTTTACTATTCCGAAGTTAAAAATTGAATTCAAATAATATTCAAACAATTCAATTTTAATTTTATCACATTAATTATTTATATTCAATCTCTTAATTATACAATCATAAAAATTTACCACAACAAAAAAATTAGAACTGTAAAAATCCTGATCCTTAAACAATGGTGTAAAGATAAAAGATTGAAAGTACTAGAAGAGGGATGAGTACCAGGTGGTCACTCCCAACTCCCCATTATTAGAATTTTTTTTTTTGTCTTCTTAAAATAAATAAATAATTGATTTAATTCATTTTTCCATATTTTTTTTTATATTTAGCATATTTATATTAACATTTATAAAATATAAGTTATACATTAATTTTTTAACATATATTATGTATGCAGAAATTTAATTTTTTCGCTAAAGCATTTTTTTTTCTTGGCCTCGTGAAACTAAAATTCTGGATTCTCCCAAGAAGATTGAGTCATGGAAGGTAGCAAATAGCATGTGAATGGGAATAATTCCAAGTCTACCGACACGACAAAGAGAGACAGTATGCTGATTATTGCAAATCAGGGAGGTTCTAGCACACTTTCTGAGAGGGTAACGAGGTCTCTGAGATTCTTCATTCTTTGACTAAGTTTGGGTTAGATAGGGAAGGTTACTGTAAGATTTTCCACTTTGCCACTTAATTTGCTACTTTTATTTCCATTGCCTTAGATCATCTTCAATGTAACTGATTACATAAATTGTTTAATTTTAGCTAATATTATTTAAGTTTTTTTTTTCCACCGAACATATGATACGGAGTCATTTATAAGTATTATTGTTTTTTATAAATAACTATTATTTAACAATATTATACCATAAATAATATATTTTTAAACATCATATAATGCATAAAATTAATTTAAGCATTCATTTTAATAATTTTATTATTGGAATAAATTTTTATTTAAAATATTTATATTTATATAGAATTATAAGCTTATAAAATTATAATAAATAACTTATATAAACACTTATGCATTATAGATGCTCTTGTGGAATAAGTGTATTTTCCCCACGAATTTTACTATATTAGGCCCTAATATATGTGCCGTAATAATTCCATTAATACACCTAAGAAAAGTGAGAAGTGTGCTAACACGATGCAATCCTTTTTTAATAACCTCCACTCCCCCACTTTTCCTTTTGTAGATATTAGGATCAAAAGAGAGTTGGTTTCCACCTCAACAGACTATGTTATTTTGCTAAGTTATGGGATTAACGAATCGATGACATGCTGAGATTAATTTGGGCAATGATGCTTGTTTTATCAAACCCACCTCTTAAACCCCTCAAAGAGGTTCGAAATGAGCGGAAAAAATGAAAGAAAACTATCATGAAAAATAAAAATTAATTAATGGTATAATAAAAAAGAAGATAAATAATTCGTGCAATAAATAATTTAACATTATACTAATTAAAATTATTTTTTTTACTAAAATATCAATCAAATTGGCATCAATATCCTTCTAAATGGGTAGTACATATTTGGATTATACAAAATCACATTAAAATATTAGCGTAATTTAAAATAAATATTTACATATTTACTTTTATATTAAAAAATTAATTTTGAGTTAAAACAAATTTAAATATGTATTTGGATACCACCATAGTCATGCTAGATCCCATAAAGTCACATAAAAAACGCGGATTTTTTAAAAGCAACAATGAGTTGCTTCAAGGTTCCTGTGATTTTAAACATGACTTTAATTTGATTCATCTATTGTGATTCCAAATATGTTATAACTTATAAGTAATTGTTTCATTAAATAAATAATTTATAGTAAGTTACTAATAATTTACTTTTAAAATAAAAGCATTTAAATATAAATTACATTATTTTAAAATTAATTCTATTCAAATCAATTTTGCAACACTCACCTAATCACGCACATTCAAAGCATTGCTGAATTAGTTGATGATTACAATATTAATTTGTTTATCGGGAAGTATATCATAAGATCTTTACCTTATTTCAGATCATTATGAAATATTCAAGGCAATATTGTTGGATTTATTCCTTACTTATATAACTTTTTGATTCTAATTGGTAGTTCATTATCTCTATAAATAGGGTTATTAGGTGAAATTGTCCTTATAGATAGAATTTGATTGATTTGAATATCAACAAAAAGATTATAGCTAATTCTTGATAACATGTTATAAACACAATTAAGTATCTGTTGGCGTAGCAATCATAACAGAGGTAATGATACATGCAACGATTCCAACGCTCAAATCAGAAATAGTTTGAGGTGAGAGAAGAGAAAATGAATGGGTTATCCTTATCTAAGGGGGGAGTCCTTTATGTATAGATATCTTTGGGGAAAAGTTCGTTTAGTAGGGTTCACATATTATTTTCTTGGATTTTATGTCAACTCTAAGCCGATATTCCCAACTTAGGTATAATGTTACTTTTATCTGGGTTTAGAGTAAGAAAAATACACTTTTATAACAAAATATACAAGAGAGAAAAAGATATAAAATAATTTAAATTTAATAAATGATAGGATTGAGAAGATACACTATAATATGGTGTTTTATAAATTGTTGTATGTGTATCATATTTCATATTAATTATGTAATTCATCAAAATTAAAAAAAAATTGTTAATTTAATTGATATTCTTATCATTAATATTTTTCTTTTCTAATTATTTGTCAATATTTTTTTTTCTGAGAGATATTTTTAGTATAAAAATAATTATTTAAGATGAAAAATATATACATATTCTATAGTTAAAATTAAATATACACAAAGTAGTAGATGAGCCAAATTAAGGCACTGTAGCACGCAGTTACTGTATTTATGAAGCAGCTCTGTCTTTTTTCAACACCAAACTAAATCAGATATCCTCACAGCCACACGCTGCTGAAACACTGATATTTCAGCAGGAGCTCTTGACCAAAGGAGCTGGTAAGCTGAGAAAAATAATATTCGCCTGTGAAAAATAAAGATGAATTTTGTTAGTGATATGTAGTTGTTATCAATATAATTTTTTGTATATGTGATAAAAATTAAATACAGATTATTTCATTAAATAAATCATTCTCATATAAATACAGTAAAATTTTACAATATTATGTTAATCTTTTGGATTGTGAATTGCGTATATCCTTTGGTTGTGAAGAATAATTACACTATATATACGTAGAAATTATTTTCGTTAGCTATAAAAAAAGGTTTTTTTTTATTGCTTGGTTTTATTTTCTAGTCTATTCATCTATAAAAAAGAGAGAATAAATCACCTGATGATATGTTGATGTGACACATGTCGATATAGATGTGATATATGCACATGGTTGTAATTTAATATTTTTAAATGTGATTTAGGTACTAAAAATGAAAGATTGGAAAATTATAGGGATGATTCAATTTTTTTTAGGGATAGAAAATGAAAAAAAAATTAAAATATAATAACATAAAACTTATTTAAACCTATTTTTAAAGTGGAAAGTAATACTTAAACATTTAATATGTTATTGGACACCTAATAGAAGAGAAAAATATAAATATTATAAATTATATAATACGATAAAAAGAGATAGATAAAAATGAATTGTGAGTATTAATTAGATATTTAAAAAGCAAGTGTGTAAATATCATTATTAATTTTAAATATATTATCACTTAAAAATCTTGTAACTTTTTTTTTAAAATTGCATGATTTAAGTGTAAGACTACACAATCTTCAAATTACATTAATTAAACAATGGAAAACTTTGGATGGCGATAAATTAAAAAACATTGTATTAATCTTGAAATAATTTTAAATTGTAGTAAGTATTATAATATTGAAGATATTGAGTTGTTATGAAAAAGAGTTATTACAAGAAGTACATACAAAAACAATTCATATATACCCCACTAAATAAATTATATAAAAAACATAATTAAATATTTTTTAAACACACATATTAGTTCTAAAATATTATTGATGGTTGTGTAACTCTAACTAATAAAGTAAATATTAGCGAGATTTATATAAAAAGTTATGAGCAAATATATAAGGGAATTTGACATAACATTTTAATCCAAAATTTTAAGGTTTAATTTTATGAGTTTTATTTTTATTTATATGATATTCAACATTTATGTTTCAACATTAAAAATATTTATAATTATTTTATTGTTGAAATTAGTTCATTGAATTTAAAATTACTCAAATCTTATTTGATATTAAGCATGATGAAGGAAATATTGAATGAATTTGTCATTTTATATATTAATAATGAATTGTTAAAAATACTTAACCGTAAAATTTTGATCGATAATTTTGTAGTTGATAAAAATAAAATAAAAATGTTAAGTTGTATTAAATTAAACATTGAATATAAGTTTCGCTTAAGACTTAAAATTTCTAGACACGGTCCTCACACATAATTCACGAGAAAATACTATTCACATTAACAACAGTAGATGTTGTATCGCTTTGAATTTGAAAGTAATTATCATGTACTATTGCATGAGACTTTCACTCCACTTTACTCTATGGACTATGGAGCTCATCATACACAGCAAATTAGCGATTAATAATTTTGAATCACTTTAAATCATCATGCATAACTCATCACTTTCACGTAAAATTGTGTAATTTTAAAAATTGAGGAGTCAAAGTTGTGGATTTAAAAATATGAGGATACCAATTGTCAAATTGCAGATTATAAACTAAATTGCAATTTGATCAAATTATTAAAAAAAAAACAGAAAACAAACAAGCTATTCAGTACTAATATTAGTTTGTAAAAGCTTTTTGGGTCCAGCTATTCAATACCATTGAATTATGTAGGTGATGGACCAAAAATCCTTTTGGTAGTATAGATTCTTTTCTTGACTTGTAGCTTGATTTCTCTATCTGTCCTTGAATTGAATGAAACAGAAGTCTCTGCTGGCATGCTATTTTGATAAATTATTATTATTTTTATACATTTTAATAATATATTATTAAATTAAATTTTTTTTCACGTTTTAATATTCACATTTTATTTTATTTTATTTTATTTTATAAGACAGTTTTGTAGAATTGTATGATAAAATATAATTATCTCACTTTTTACACATTCATGATTAAATCATAATTTTCATTTTTATGAACCAAGGTGTGTTCGATATAGACAAAATAAATGTAAAGAAACAAAATTGAGTTGAAAATTTTAAATTAAAATAGAATGTAAAAATATGAGTCTTTTATTATTTTATTGTTTATTTTTTTCTATTTTCTTTCTCTTCAAACAAAAGCATTCTAAATTATCACCAAATTAAATTTTTCTAATCTAAGTATATCTTATTTGTATCACGAATTATTTTTTTTGGTTAACAACAGTTATAATTTTACCAATAGTTGGAGGTTCCTTCATTGTCTTATTTCCCCATAAAGAAAATAAAGTAATTAAATGGTATACTATTTGCATATGTTTAATGAATCTCCTTGTAACAGCCTAGACGACTAAACAGGACCATATTGTATTTACAACGAAAGCGACACGACGTCGTGCCAGTTTTCCTGCTGCATGGTCAAGTACGACATTGGTCCCAGCATTTCAAAGTAGCCACGGACCATGGTCCCGGCATTTCAACCTTACCTATTTATTTATATGCCGAAACAATTGTTTAGGGGGGCAATTTTTTTCTTCTAAATTATCAAATAAATTTTAAATAAATATTTTAATAAATAAGTCCTAAAGTATTTACAATTTATGATTCAAAATTATAAAATATTTTATGACTTTTATTTTTTTTTCTTTTATACTGAAATCGTATAAAAATTTGTGGCTTCTAATTTTTTTAAATATAACTTTGAAATTGTAAATAATTTTATTTAAATTAATATTTTTATAAATTATTTTATTTGATATTTTTGTATATTTTTAAAATTATAATGCATTCCAATGAATTCAACTTTAAAATCGTACATATAATCACAATTTCATTTTATTAGTATTCATTTATAGAAAATATATTAAACAAAATAATATATAAAAATATTAAATAAAATAATATAAAAAATATAGAAAACATTAAATAAAACTAAAAACAACATACAAAGTTGTATATTTTTATTTAAATTAATATTTTATATTGTTTTATTTAATATTTTTTATTTTTATATTATTTTATTTAATATATTTTTCTATAAATGAATATTAATAAGATGAAGTTGTAACTATATGTATGATTTTAAAGTCAATTAAAATGTATAATAATTAAAAAAATCCTTAATATTAAAAAAATATAAAAAATATCAAATAAAACAATCATTTGGTTTATATATATATATATATATATATATATATATAAATTATCCAGCCATGATGAAGTGTCAGTGGTCGGACCTATATCAAGTGTCAATGACCTAATCATTTTCATTTTTTATTTTTAATATATTTTATTATTGTTTTTAAAGAATTTAAATTTTTATTCTATTATTTTTTCTCTCACTTTTATATTTACTAAAATAAATTGTGCATCGCACAAATTCCAATACTAGTTACATATATGCGTAATGCGTGTCTCACTATCATATTTATTAAACAGTTTATTTATTTTAACTATTTTTTAGATAATCAAAAGTTATGGTTACAACTAATTTATCATTTTAGTCATTTAATTAAAGTTTGAGATTCGATTCTCTATTTAGATATAAAGTCACAATTTTAAAGGTATAATTTTTATCAAAATAGAATAAATTCTGTGAGAAGATTAATTGGATATTAAATAAGAAGTTTCATGCAGTTTTTGGTTATAAAAATGAACAAAAAACTATTTTGAGATTATAAAAAAAACAAAAATATTTCAAAGATTTTTATGTTAAGCAGAAGCTATATATATGGTTCACTACAAATATAAAAAACGCTTTGGTTTAGAAAATTCATTCTATTGTCTAAAATAATACTTCATTCATTCCAAATTATATGATGTTTAAAATAAAATTATTTTAAAATATGTCATTTTATAAAATTGATGTTGCATTAAATGTTTTTTTCTCTCAAAATTTCTCTTAATCAATACTTAGTGAAGTAAGAAGAATAAATGAGTTATTAATTTAAATTATTTAATATTTTATTTGAAATTCAATAAATTAATTGTATTCATTAATTAATACATTGTCAAAACTTTAAACATCGTATAATTTGGATGGAGGAAGTATAAAGAAAGACCATTTTAATTAGTTTAAATCTAAATGTAATAACATAAAAGCTCTTTTTTGTAATAAAATTAAAATAAAAGATATGTTTCTCTTGATAAATATTAAAACCATTCTCGCTGAAGTAATTGCTAGAACAGGTGCTCGATTCTCTCCGTTTTAAGGGTAACCTCTATACGCTAGATATGGTACTTGTCCTTTGCTTTTGTCACTCCAAGTCTATTTAAAGGGACTTTTATTAATTGGAAGAGGGGATTTTAGGCTAATAGACGAAACAGATTAATGGAGGTTAATGAAGATTAATAATTAAGATAGTAGTAATATTTACGGTTGTACTATAAGGAAAAAATGATTTTAGAGACTGAAATCTCAGTTAAAAGTGAGAAAAATGATTGCTAAATTAATTTCAGACTGAATTAGAAATTGACTGGTTGAGATAATTCACAACTCTTCAACACTTAGTCTGAAAGACAAATATAATTTGTTGTATCTCAACCAAGGTATCACTTGATTAAGACGGTCTACAACCCTTCAAATACTAAGCTCAAGGGAGGTGAAAATTATTCTTCAAGATTTTCAAAATGTATATTTTTGTCCAAAAGTAGGGTTGGCAAAATGGATCCGGCTCGCCGGGTCAGCCTGCTTGGCCCGCAAAAAAACGCGGGCTGGATTGATAATATCAACCTGCTAATCAAAAGCGGACCGGGCTGGTCCGCCCCGCAAAATTGCGGGCCAAACGCTGGGCGGGACGGGCCAACTCGCTGGGCCAATATTATTTAAAATATTAAATATTAAAATTAAATAGATATATTTAACATATTTTGAAATAGGTATATTCTTTTAATTTATACTCTTTTACATTCTCATAATTAATTTCTAAGTTTTAATATTAAAATGTATATGATAATAATACTGTCAAATAGTCTTTCATTACTAGCATATTACACTTTGGACAGTTTACA
>CM023950.1:5542555-5635194 GCA_013407115.1 Glycine latifolia
TAGCATTAATTTTAAATTATTTACTTTTATTTAACTTTGTATTTTTTTTAAGTATCATATTTGTATTTTTTTTAAAAAAAATTTGTATTTTTTTTAAATTAATTTTTTATTATTTATTTATTTTTTAGGCGGGCTGGCCCGCATTAAAGCGGAGCGGGCTAACATTTCCAACCCACTTTGCAAAAGTGGACCGAGCTAGCCCGCCCCGCATTTTTGGCGGGCTGGGCCGGCCCACCCCGTTTTTTGCAGACCGGCCCATTTGCCATCCCTATCCAAAAGCAAGAGTGTACTTATATATATATATATATATATATATATATATATATATATATATATATATATATATATATATATATAAAAGATTTAATATGATAAAGAAAAGTAGTTTTGGTTTGATCTGTAAGTATACTTAAGAGTTAAAAAAAGTTATACTGTGTTAGTTTATATAGACTTTAAAAATGTTCAAACTAATGTTTGAGCAAATCCATCATGACTCACGTTTCTCTCTGAGTGCTTTGGAAGTTGTGATAACTGCAAAGCAAACACGCTTAACAGTTAATTGAGTTCTTCTATAAGCAGGGGCCGACGAACGTTGGGCTGATTTTTTTTTTAATTAAAAAATTACTAGGTTATTATTTGTTTATTTTAACAAAATTTGGTTTTTTATTCAATAAAAAATATGATTTATAATTGAATATTATATTTTATTAAATTAAAATTATAGTATAATTAGTTTTATCTCTTAACTTTTTTTTAACTATAATATCAATAGTAATATTTCTTTTAAGAAATCTTATCTCAATGTTATATTTATTAAATTTTACTTATTATATAATCAATTTTATCTCCTAATTTTTTAAAATATAAAATGAATAGTAGTTTTATCTAAATATTATATTTAATTAAAATTTAGTTATTATATAAACAATTTTTTGTTTGATTTTGTTAAATCTTATTTTCTTGGATGAAATTTTTTTTTGTTTTTTAAATCTCATATAAACAAGTATCAACGTTGGATTGATTGAAATTTATTATAATTTTCAAATTATGCAAATGCATAATTGTATGTGTTGTACTAAGAGGTTACGATATTCCGAAGAAACAAGGGTATTTATTTAATGTTTAAGTGATAAGACTACACTTTGTAATAAGATGAAAGATGATGATCTTTTATTGACTAATTTTGTTGGTATATATTAAAAAAGTTGTTAAAAATTAGTATAAACTCAATCATTGATTATTTTTGTGACATATAATTAAGAAATACATTTTATGTTTGATATATTATTAATGTAATTTAATGCATTAGAACATCAAATTATAAATATTTTATTTAAAAACTGATGATATAGAATTGTCTGGGTGGATTTTATTTTTTGTTATTGGTCTTCCTTGTTACTTTAGTCTGGGTTCATCCCTGTCTATAAATTTTTTTTTATATTTTTATTTTTAAGATGTCTATTGATTGGATCAACGGCTTTCTTATGAATTTTCTTTATTATTTTACTCATTTTCTTACTTCAAAAACATATTCATGTCCACCTTATTCCTCTCCCAAATCAAAAACTCTTTGTAGCATTCTTCTTTTTCTACGAAAACTCAAATCATCAAAAATGGGTGGAGAGTCACAAGACTGTTTCAGGGAAAAAGAAGCAATGATGGTGATAGCCGTGGTGAGTGCTCTTCGTCTAGCAATGGTCCATCATTTTGAAGATAGGTTGATTGAGGACATGAGGATGAAGATTAATGGCTTGCAAAAGGACTTGAAGACTATAAAATATTGTGCTTTTTTTGTTGTTGTTGAATTTATTTGTATGTGGGTTGTTTAGGGTTTGAGAATGGTTTGATGTTGCCAGTGTGATAATAATTTATATGTCAAAAAATAACTTATTTGTCAGTAAATTGCAACTTTCAAGGACTACAGTGACATTAAGTTATTTTTATTGAGAGAGTTATTTGTCAGTAGCTTTTGAACATTGAGGCAACAAATTTGGGTTTGGTTCTAGGAAAACAACCTTAAGAACTTGAATTACACTTTTAGAATTGATATATGTCATAATTTGTTCACTTTGAGGGACTTAGATGTCAGTAAATTACACTTTTAAAGAGCAAATTAAATATTTATCCTTATTTCTCAATCTAAATTATTATCACATGAATTTCAAAACAAATTGAATAGAAGAACACAAAAGAAAAATTCTCAAATTATTACGTTTTGCCTCACCAATGATAACCCAAACATTCTCTAAGTCTCAAGTGTATATTGTACTAACTCACAAGTCTAGATCTTAGAGTTATAGGTCAATGTATACCACTAGTACAACTATCAGCGAGTATGAAAGGATTTTTTGAAGTGTGTTTTAAAAAATACAATTTTGAAATATATGGTTATATTAAAAAATAATTTTAAAGTATATATTTGTAGTTAAAATAAATTATTATAGTGTCAGTATGTTTAAGCTTATTTAAAAAAAAACATTTTTAGATAAACAGATTTTTATTTTTATATGTATTTGTCTAAATTGTTTTTAGTTAAAATAAATATTTTTTAATTTTTTAAATAAATAAATTTTATGTTTCTTAAATAAATATATTTTTTAAAACACTTATTTTAAATTTACATTTTTAAGTTTAAACAAATTCAGCCGTTGATATTAAAATAAATTAAAAAAATTATTTTATATAATATATTGATATTAAAATTCAGCCAGCTGTCTCCCTGTTCACGTGTTCTGGTATCCGAATCTTGTCTTTATATATGAGTTTCTGTGGGTTCATATTGTGTATGTGTTGAGTTTCCTTGTCAGAATAATTTCTAGGTTCTAAAGCTATCTTTTACATAGAGAAGAAGTAGTCACGCTTGCATAAAGTAGTGGTCTCACTCTGATCTGAGCCTCTTGAAAGTCTCCCAATATTACACTCTTTCTGTTTGTATATATAGTAATAACCATCATTTGCCCTTCTACGTTGAAAAGATTTTGCAGATTGAAGAAACTACTGTTGTCCCATGTCTTAGACATGCATGCCTTTTCAGTATATTAATTCTTCTTCACTCTCATATATAATTCTTGATAAGCTTAACTTCTTATCTTTCACATAAAATTTGTTTGAATAGAAAAATATATGTGTTTTTAAGAGTTTTCAAAGTTTCTTTATATAAAAAATTATATTTTTAGTAAAAAACTCTTAAAAATATTTATGATTTATATTCAAAACAGACCTATATAGATAATATAAACTATAGTTTGTTCAAACCGCTGTTATGATAATCATTATCGAAGAAACTTGATGTAGTAGTGTAGAGTTTTTGTTCAACTCTTCTACTTCATCAAGACTCCAATATTCATGCACCCTCTACTATTACTGTTTTCTTTCTGGGGCCCTAATTAAAAAAATTAAAATTATATAAATCTGAAATTTGAGAAATTAAGTTTCAAAATACGTTGAATATGCTTACTGATTCAACTGTCTGTTTGATCAACTGAGCCTCCTCCAGTTGCTAGGTGTAGTTCAGCACCCCTTGATGTAAAAAACCATAGAAAAGCAATCAACTGGACCCTCTCATTCTATTCATCTTCAAGGACAAAGTTTTGCATCAACTAGCTTCATTTGCACATGCGCCATACCGTCAGCCACTTAGCTAGCTAGATCTTTCTCTTTATTTTCTTCTTCTTAATTAAATATTCATCTCTCTTTCTTTAATTTATATCACACCATTTGGTATATCTATTAGTATTTTTTACTTCCTCTCTTCTTTCAGAACATACACCCCATTTTTGGGATGTTTGTTTAACATTCTCAGCTCTTTTTTGGGTTCTTGACGACCAACAAAAAAAAAAAAAAGCCTTGATCACCATCAGGGGGTTTATGAGGTCTAAGAGGATGTCGGTGCTGCTTTTGGAACATGGGTCATTTCTTTCGTACATGTGAAAGGTATACATCAATAGCCACTCTTCTCTGATTGATTGATACTTGGTTTCTGTTTCAGTATATTCTTTTGTTGGTGGTAAACGTATAAGAAATATGGATTTTGTGTTTTTGAACTCTGATTAATCTTTGAATTTAATTTCTTTGATGCTTGGCTGAAGCCAAAAAATTAGAATTAACTTCAAAAAACTTTATCCTTATCAAAGAAACTAGATATATAAGCTAGTTTTTTCAGGCTGGAAAGTTTATAATCCTGTTTTATATAATGTGAATGTTTCTCTTTTTTTTTTTGTTCTGATCAACATTTTTAGGGTTGCATTTTGATATTTATATGTGGGAAAAACAAAGCTTATGTTTATAAACAACATGGATGATTTAAGTAGTGTATATCTTTGCTTGTTTTTAAATAAGATTTTGAATTATTGAATTTTGTGAAACTTTTGCTAAAAGAGATAGCAGCACCATTATATGAATATTCTAAGTCTCTTAAAAATATATGTAATCTAAAAAAAACTAAATTCAATAAGATCGACTCTATGTTTCTTTGTTTTTATCTTTCAATTAGAAGTGAAATTAATTAGTGTTTAAATAATTGTAAGCGTTGGCTGCGCGCTTGTTTTGATTTCATTTTTTTTTTTCTGTTTTCAATTTCTCTTCCTTCATCTCATAATGAGGAATATGCTTATAACTATATTTGAAATCCATATTCAAACTCAAACTTCAATTTGTTCATTAGCTTAAGGGCTTGTTTGGTTTACACCAAAAGTGAAGTTCTCTCTCGTGGTGTCTAAATGAAACATTTTTGTTTTTAATAATTTAAGGCCATTATAGTCAAGCTAGAATTATGAAGCTCACCTCCATTATCTTTTCCCAAAATCTTGCACGTACGTATCAGTGAATCTAATTTTGACATCTTGGGTAAAAGTTTGGAAAAAGTTAGATCGTACACCTAATTTTGAGGTGTGTGAGTGAAAGGAATAGTGTGATAGAATGAAAAAATAAATTATACGAAAAAAAAGAGAGAAAATAATAAATATAATAAATGATATGAAAAATGAAGAAAGAAAGAAGAAAAAAATTAATAAAAGTGAGATGGAATATTGGAATGGAAGGTGGATGTATAATATAATATCCAATCAATTTATCAAGTGAAAATAATAATACATGAACTATTGGTCCATCGATCATCCGTGAATGTTTAAAAGTAAGAAATGAAACTTAAATACATTATCATTATGTTTTTCCTCGTGTAAACAATATTTAGAAATTCTACCTTCTATTGTTGTTTTTTCATAAGCAGAGATTCTACCTTCTAAACTGTTCTTTATGGATTTTTTTTCTTCCTCAGCTTGGATTTCGATGACGTGTCTTAAATGTTCAAAAGAAGTGCCGACCAAAGGGAACCCTGGTCTTAATGAACTGTACCATCCTATGAGTTTACTACCATGCATAAAGCAGGAAGCTTAGAAGTCCTCTAAGAAAAAGTTGAATACATTTTGCGGAATCTTGAAGAGGAAAAAGTTTATGTGATTCAATGAAAGATTAATTGCGAATTGCAAGGAAGTGGAAGAAGAGAAGGAAGATGATGCAAGTTGCTGATTAACTATGACGTGAAAAACGTGTTGCAAATGAAGCTAGCTGGTGCCAAACGTGTCCTTGAAGATAAATACATTGAGATGGTCAACTTGATTACTTTTCTAACGTTTTTTAGATCAATGGGTGCTGAACTACACTAAGAAACTAGAGGACGCTCAGATGATCAAACAGACACTTGAATCAGAAGGCATTGAACGTGTTGTGGAAACTTTTTTTCAAAATCAGATAATGTAATTTTTCATTTTTTTTTATCTCAGAACGTCAATACTAGTGAGAATGTAAAAACCACAATCCACATTGAAAGTCCTGATTTAGAAAAGGGTTGAATAAAATAAAAACTCTATATTACATCAATCAAGTTTCTCTTTTTCTTTCTTATTACTTACTATCTCCGGTCCTATAACTTGTTTCTTTTATATATATATATATATAAAAGACCAGAGGTAGTATCATGCAACTTATTATGTGTATGACTCTCTACTTTTTTTGTTTTTCCTATTTCTTTTCTTACCAGGCTACCACCCAAATCTACTCAAAATGGAATTAATATGCACGTTGATACTTTTCTATTTAAGAAACCAACACCAGCCTGTCACCGTTGCAGTTGGTTTCGTTTGTGTGATGAAACAATGTACCTTTTTTCCTTTCAATTAATTGGAGTCCACCTATACTTATTACCTTTTAAATCATGTCGTGCATATTTATTGTGGGGGAAAACCATTAATTAACTTGCCTCGCTGTGGAGTGGATGGACTGATGGAGTGAATGGAGAAAATAGATAAAAAGAATTGATTTAAATATGTTTCCTATTCGCTCTGTGTGTGTGTGTATATATATATATATATATACACTCTAGGTAATAGAAGTTTTTCAATTTAAGGCATTGAACGTGTGTAATATGGAACTTTTCCAAAGTCAGATAATATAATTTGCATTTCTTAGCTAGAATGACAATAGTAGTGAGAGTGTAATAAAACTAGATTTATATCATTAACATTCAAAGTCTTGATAGAAAAGAGGTGAATAAAAAATCTTTATTACATCAATCAAGTCCTCTAGTGATCATAACAGTACTGGTTTGAACCAACTAATGCCTTGGAAACTATGTGTCTTATTGTGGATAAGAAATTTGGTTCATCAGCAACACAAAGAGGAGAGATACCTTTTTCTTTTTTGAAGAGAAGAGAGGAGATACCTATATTGTTATTTTTATTTATTGATTGATAATCACATATGTTTTTTTCTTTTTAAAGTCCGTCACCTATGTTGTCAATGTTAACAATTAAGACAATGATATGGGAGGAGTGAAGCAAATCGTAATGAAAAAAGCATGTCTAGAATCTCTCAAAACAGGAGTTAACGGGTTATGCTCACTATGTTAATTACATACAAGGAGTAAGGACAATCAAAATCTAATTGTAATATATATATGTCCCTTCAGAAGAAAGAGTGAAAAGCCAGAAATTTGAGTTGCAACAACCCGTAGACTTAGATGGCCTTGTTTTGATACCAAGATAACAGGACTCAGGACTCAATAAAAAAAATGAGACTTTATAATAATACACAAAGTATAATTAATTAACCTAGATATTAACAATTGATGAAAAATCATATGAATATGTCATTCTTATTAGATCTATTAATTAGCATATATATCTCAAGGATAAATTATAATTAATAGCAATATATATTATTAAAAAGATTAATATTTTTTCTGTATTAAAAAGTTTAGTATATAATCAATGATAACACGTATTAATTATCAGATTTTTAATTAATATATATTTTATTTTATTAGGAGTAGTATATATATTATTATATACTAACTAGTATATATTATTTATACTGGGACTAGTATATTTATTATTAATTAGAATATATTATTAACAATATTTTTTCAAAAATATTATTACATACATAATTAAAGCAATTTGAGGATGGGGGATTTAAAGCCCTGGCTGCCGCCCCTTATATCCGTCGGGGGCGGGGGGGCAATTTGTTGTTCATCTAAACAATATATATGTATAAAATTTTATATAAAATATTCATAATTATATATTATAAAGCATTCATTACATTAATAAAATATCAAAATATATCTCTTGGATATTATAAAATTTATTTATAATTAAACCTACATTTAAATTTTCAGCAATTTATTTCTTAAAATAAGTATTTTTCTTAACAAAAATAAAATAACAAGTAATACTTTAACATATATATTGAGAATAAAGAAGCAACGTGCCGTTGATGCCAGTTAAATTAACTAATAACCGTTCAAGAATAATTTACTTCAATTGTTAGAAAGAAGGAGAAGAAAAATATGTCGTGGCAATCATCATTACCTTTAAAACAAATTTTGGCAAACATTCGGTTTCGGTGTAACTGACCCAATATCTAGTTTAATTTTGCAAAGTTAACACACTAATATGTTTAAACTCATACATCCAATGTCAGAAAAACATCACAAACAATGCCTAAAAGATAAAAACAATAAGTGAAAACAAATATAATATACTAAGAATTGTAATAGGAAGAAAGTATTATTGTTCATATATAACAAGTTTATATTATTAGTGTCCCCTAGAACTTAAAAGTTGTCAATTCCTTATAATGAGTTTTTTCTATTGACAAAGGATAATAAACAAATTTTAATTCTCAAATCAATAAAATTCAAATCAGTATAAAGGAAGACTAGTAAAATTATTTGATGCAATGTAATCATTTATAACCTTCAAAATAAAAATAACATATTATAAAAGGAAGGCATTACCAAAAAGAAAAATAAATCATACTTGAATATTTTGTCTAAAAGGATAAAAAAGAATGCAGTTATCTCTATTTAAGACTAAAAGTGTTCATTTAAAAAGAAAATATTTATGTTAAAAATACTAAAATATTGTTATCTACAAAATTGTATCTTATTAAATAAAAATATTATAATTCTATATTATAAAAAATTAATTAGAAAAAGTGAGGGGGGCCAGTCCCCCAAACACTAACCTACGTCCCTCCAAAAGTAAGGGACGAAATTTTGCAATTGTTTTCTTGTCATTTTCTATTTGGCAAATGGCATTTGAGAAGACCTATGTATCTGCTATTCACATTAGCATGGGATAGTAGGTAACATTTTATTTATTATTTTTTCTTTACCGGTTTAGCTGTTTTGTGGAAAGTATAAGTGTGTATTTAGATATCCTTCATAATGATTCCAACAGCAAAAATTGTGGTCCGTAATTGAAAAGTTAAAAGCAACAAAGAATTGCTTTATTGCAAGCATGGAAAACAAATCAATTAATTTGGTATGATCGCACCATGTATAGTGTATTCAAACATACGCCAAATATATAGCCTTGTATATGTTTTGGGTCTAATAAATTTGGATCATTTTTATATTATATCTTTCAAATTTAAATTTATTTTTTTAGTTTCTCAATTTCGAATATATATATATATATATATATTAGGTCCTTTTCATAAACACACACTACACTGATGAAGCCCTAAAGCAAAGAAATTAAAAGTCAAAGGAAAAAAGACTAGAAATGGATGAAACGATATAATCATAACATGATTAATAAATTAAATAGCATTTCACTACAAATAAAGATTGTTTTGATAATAAAAAAATATAGTGGTTTAATTCAAAAACCAAAAGAGAACACCATTACTAACAAAATACTAATCACTTTGTGCATGTTTGAAAACAATTAAGACGATGTCCACTGTGGTCAAGTGATTCAAATGATTTATGGTAGACCATTAAAGACAACCTATAGATTAATCAATAGATAATTTTCTTATGATGAACTCTCAACATCATATCCTTGCTCCTTCCTTGCCGGCATTACTTGATTGCTCTGCGTCACCACCATAGTCGATTTTCTACGACGACAACGCCACTTTTTTTTTTTTCCTTTTTTGTTTCCTCTCATTCTTCTTCTCTACTCCTCCCTCCACCATTTTTTATGCTATCCCCTATTTCTCCCCAGTCGATTTTTTAAATTCCAATTATACAAACACAATCGCCATTGTTTCCAACTATATCGCAAAGAGTGTTTGTCTTTGACCTCAACAAGTTCTACGATATGAGTCTCCCTCGCCGTTAAATCTACATCAACGTCAAGTGTAACTAATGTCCAATAAAGTCCTAATTACAAAATTATAAAATAAACACAAAAACTCAGGCCCAAATTACACTAGGATTAAAAGTTTTCAAATTCTACAAAGTTCCTAATCTATGAAAGAAAGCTGGAAGCCTCCTCCTTTTTTATTTATCTCACACACATGCACATTCACACACCATGGAATCCACTTACTCCATCCTTTCATCATTATACCATCTAATGATAGAATTTTTTTTTTATCTCATATGACTTCTCTTTCTAATTATCACTATCACTATCACCATCCATCATTCTAATCCTTATCATTGTCACACCACCATATTGTCAATAATGAATCACAAGTTTAAACAACTATAAACATAGTTAAACCTAAATATAAATAATTATTACTGTTTTAAATTTAGCCCCCAACAACCATAATAATAATAGTGCAATAATGGACAGCTGTTGGTAAAATACAAGAAATTTTCACTCAACCGCCACAGCAGTGACACAGTGACACAGCGACCTAACAATAATGCGTGAGACGTTGGTTTCACGTGGGTTCCTATCGTGCTTGACGTGGTCATATCTTCGTCGTCAACTTCAATCTAATTTTTAAATAATATAATAAGGAATATAAAGAATTTTCTTCGCACAAATACTAAACTCATTTAATAAACTTGCTATTTTAGTCTTTGAATAACATTAACTTAATGAATACGAATCATCCACTCTAATGACCTTCGGTTGCACAAAAGTTCCAGCGTCAGAAAAGTGAGAAATTCTAATATTCCTCTTTTTGCCCATTTTCCTTCACTAATATTCTCCTTTTTTGAATTTTTTTAAAACTCGTTTTGAATACTGGTCGGATTATTATTATTTAATCAAAAGGCTTTGCTTCTAGATCACGCTTTGTGCAGTTAGGGGTGTGCTTGCTTGGTTCTGCATCACCACCGTCACAGGAATAATAAGTAAGTAACTCACTAACTTTATTGTTGGTTTGAGAGAGAAATTAGCAAAATGGCGGATCTGAGAGGGAGGGACACGTGGACGGAGGAGCTGGCGAGTCTCATAGAGGATTCGGGAGTGCTCTACGGTGGAGATCCTCCTCCGACGACAACGACGTCGTTTGAGGTGTACGCGCCGCATAGCGAGTCGGGGGAGAGCTTGAAGGAGCAGGCCTTGGGGTTCGTGATGGCGTGGTGCGAGATACTCATGGAGTTGGGGAGAGGCTTCAGGGACATTCTGCGACAGAACTTGATGAACGAGGATTCCTATGTGGTTAGGAAGCTTGGTGGACCTTGTTCCAAGGTTTCGAAGCGGCTGAGGTTTCTCAACGACTTTCTCCCCGAGGATCGCGATCCCCTCCACGCTTGGTCCGTTGTGTTCTTCGTTTTCATTCTCGCACTCGCAGGTAAAAATGCTAATCTCAAATTTATTAGAAATCATAGTAATTATGCTGGTTTTTCACTCTTTATTATTTGAACTCGACGATGATTTTATAGTTTTTTTTTATTAATAAATTTCAGCTAATAATAGAAAGAGTATTAGAATGAGTGTTACTTATTATTACTATTATTATTTCATTGGTTATGAAAAACATAATTCGTTTCACTTTATTTCGGTTATTTGTTAGTTCTTTACTGTTAATTTTTTTTTGTTCAAATACGAAAAAAGAGGATATTGTTTGGATAAACTTCTCCTAATTTCTTATTAGAAAAGAAAATAAGAAATTGAGTTTCTTCCATGAGTTATGCACTTCAACTTTTGGAGAAGTTAAATGAGAGAGTTTCTATAAAAGATAAGTGCATAAGCTGATTTTAAAGCTCAATTTTTGTTTTCTTATCTGAAGTTTATCCAATCAGGGCCTAAATGTATATATTATTATAAATGAAGGGACCTATAGATTCTCGGACCGTTTCTTTGTGATGTATTGATTTTTTTTTTTTTTTTTTTTATAAAAAAAACTGCATATTGAGCTGTGTCATATGTTCTACGAAATTTTGGAGCAAGTTTTGTTATTGCTTACAAATGATCTTTTTCCTGATGGTATTAGCTTGGTATTGAGTTTTTTTTGCAGCTATAAGTTTAGATCCCAGTCGTGAAGCAGTGGCCCCTGCGGTGAAGGTCCGTCAACATCCTCCTTGTGCTAGTCGCGTGCTACTTCCAGATGGTAGATACATGGCTTATCATGAGCAAGGTGTTCCAGCCGACACAGCTAGATTTTCACTTGTTGCTCCACACTCTTTTCTTTCATCTAGACTAGCAGGTAAAATATAAGTTGGAAATTTTAACTATAAGAAAATCTTATTGGGTACAATCTTTATGAGGAGCACAACTGGAGGCTGGATTTTACCTTCAATCTTATTCTACTTTTTTCCTTCCCTTAATGGAAGGTTTACCTGGAGTCAAAGCATCATTGCTTGAAGAGTATGGCATTCGTTTGGTCACATATGATCTTCCTGGTTTTGGGGAGAGTGATCCTCATCCCAACAGAAATCTCAACTCATCAGCTATGGATGTGCTGCATCTAGTCAATGCTGTCAATGTTACTGATAAGTTCTGGTTACTGTGTCACTCTAGTGGATGCATTCATGCTTGGGCTTCTCTCAGATATATTCCCGAGAAAATTGCAGGTTGTACATGTTTTTAAAGCTTTCTAATTTCTAGATACCTTAAATTGCTCATAAAATATATTCTTGGAGCTCACTCTGACACTAATAAGAATGCAATCAGACCTCTAATTGGTGATACCCCTGGCCAGTTGGCATAGTTATTGTATGTTGGGTGTATCTGGATGTAGAATCCATTGTTCAATTATATTGCCAATTGGGCAGGGATGTCAATTATTTAAGTGTACCACAGAAACCTCCATTCATATGCTGTTGTTTAACAAGGGCCTGAACTGATTGAAGTTTTGTGATAGGAAAGAAGGGAAACCAATGGGCATATGTCTGGACTAGTCGACAGTCTAGTTATCATAGTTCCTTTCAATTCTTTTTCCTTCCAAATCCTTCACATTAAGCATTGTGGAAGACCCTGCAGAGAAAGTCAGAGTTCTTAATTCTTACTGTATGTACTAAGTAACAAATAGTTTGACTTTTGAGTTTAAAACAACTCAGGGTGGGCATAGTGGTGATATCCATTTTTACATTTTAAAAAATGGCATATCACCTGATTTAAAACACAATAACTGACTTGTTTGAATGTCTAAAGAGAATACAGACTAACAATTGTTTTTCCCTACGAAAGAAAAAAAGAAAATAGGTGTTTCCTAGAAAATAGAGCACATAGTTTAGGCACAAACCTCTTGCAAGTTGCAACTTGGTTTAGAAGATGTGGTTATAGATTTGCACTTGTACCCAGCATAGAAAATATCATCTATTGATGAAAACAGCTGTTTTGAATTCATACAGAGAAATTTGATTTGGTTCTCTATAAAACTACAAGTGGTAGTCCTATTAAGGCTTTCTAAGTTTCTAACCCTATTACCTACCATGTAGCTTGTAGACTGAGAGAGACTTATAATAAACTAATAATGTTAAACTTTTGGGGCACATACAAATCTAATGTCAATGAAGTTATTGTGTGGTCCATCTTATTCTAACAAGTTAATGGGAAAGAAATTGAAAGAAAAAAAATCAGTTGAGATCATACCAATAAAAGCAATTCTCTATTTGGTTACCTACCTTATTTTGAAAATGTTTGCTCCCTTTCCTAGTATATCTATCCTCCAACCCTCAAACAAAGAAAAGGGACATGTTGCAGCATCTGATGTAACTTCTTATATTGTCCAAATTGCAGGTGCAGCAATGTTTGCTCCTATGATTAATCCATATGACACTCACATGACTAAGGAGGAGACAAAGAGAACTTGGGAGAAGTGGCTGCCAAGGAGGAAAATGATGTATTCCTTGGCTCGTAGATTTCCAAAACTTCTCACTTTTTTCTATCGGAAAAGCTTCTTGCCTGAAAAGCATGATGAGATTGATAAGCTGCTATCTTTCTCACTAGGAAAGAAGGTGAGTGTGTCATAAGTCATAACTTGAACTATGTAACAAGTATAATTACTTTTAAAGTATCTTGCATTGTTCATCAATATGAACTGGCTTATCTGTTTTGCAATAGTATGGTTGGAGTGGGTTCGTGTCTGCTTGAAACAAATAGAGTTAATTGTTGGCATTTGGTTCAAATTTGTGCAGTTAGTTGTCTGTCCATGCTAACATGTTAACTCGAAGCCCAATGCTTTACCATCTGGATACCGAATCACACTGATTTCTATGTCAGATTTTCAATTGCCAATATATATGATCAAGAAACTATGGAGCCATCCAATATATTTGTCTTTCTTGAAATTGTTTTTGCAAACATATTGAAGCTATAGAACATTATTTAATATTGTTGGCTTCAATCTTGTAGTATTATGGAAGAGAATGAGTAATTGTGCTCTTCTCATTGTATATTGCTTGAAATAGCTTCATCTTGGCCACATCTGAGAAGATATTTTTTCATTGTTATGATTAAAATACCAGTCTGTGAGAAACTCAATTTCCTCTTCCCTGCCTTGTTTGGTGAAATTGACATTTAACATAAAATTAAAGCTCAATTTCAAATTTAAATACAAACACAGTGGTAGGTAACAAAAGTTCAATTCACTAGCAGCTTGCAAAATTGTCTGCAAGTAAAAGACATTTGGCTCTGCCATGGTTGTTAATATAATGTACTTCACATGTGCAGGATAAACTTGTGATTGAAGAACCAGAATTTGAGGAATTTTGGCAGAGGGATGTGGAGGAGTCAGTTCGTCAGGGAAACATACGCCCATTTATAGAAGAAGCTGTTCTGCAGGTATCAAATTGGGGTTTTGACCTTGAGGAACTTCATGTGCAAAAGAAGTGTCAAACAAGAGGCATACTTCTTTGGTTAAAATCCATGTACAGTCAGGCGGACTGTGAATTAGCAGGATTTCTTGGCCTTACACATATATGGCAGGTTTGAACTTTTAACACATTGTTCTTTGGATACACTTGTATTTTTGTATCATTATTTACAATATTTTATATGTTGTTATTCATGTGCAACTGACATTCTGCATAGTTGAAGGTCTTGGAAGTTATAGGAATGTATAAAGATTGCTTAGATACATGCCCGTTGTTTTTAGATCAAAAAGTGGTAATAAACACCCTCTTCCACGAAGGAGGACAATTAAAAACCTTCTTCATGTCAGAAAAATGGTAGCTAAGACTATTGCATTAAACAACAGCTCCAAAAAAAGTTCAATCTTGACCTTCAACGACTCTTCTAAAATGATGCTTATCTATTTACCCATAGAGGGAAAAAAAAAGATGCTGATCGCATTGGATGTCCGAATACATTTTTTGAAATTTCAAATTTGCAAGGCATCTTGGAACAAACATTCATTGTCGTGCTTCTATCTAGTTCAAAAGACTCTAGTGTAGACTTGGTATAGACTAAATCAATAAAAAAATTGACATCATCATTTCATTTCAAATATAAAATACATATTTGGCAGGAAGATTTAGACAATAATTTGATGTTAAATGCCGCTGTGTAAGTGTAAATCTTACGTTTCTCTTTTCTAGGATTATTCATGTTTTAATAAAGTTCAACTTGCTATTAGGTGTAAGTGTAAATTTTACGTTTCTCTTTTCAATACTTTTAACAGGGACTGGATGATAAGGTGGTCCCACCATCAGTGATGGAATATTTAGAACGGGTTTTGCCAGAGGCTGTTTTTCATAAGCTTCCAAACGAGGGCCACTTCTCCTATTTCTATTTCTGTGACCAATGCCATAGGCAGATTTTTGCCACTCTCTTTGGAACTCCTCAAGGTCCAGTTGAACGACAAGAAGAAACTGCAACTACATTCGAGGAAGAAGATAAGGAAGAGGTTTCACAAGTACCTGTTTGACTGCTTCTAATGCGACATGACACGTTAATGCTCATAGGCACGTCTTAGGTTGGATGTAAATAACACAGGCGGCTCCACTGCTCGGTGGAGCTTGAAAGAAAAGAGAAGGGTCGATATAGTTCTCGGAATTTGGAACCGTTAAGAGCTTTTGGAGATATAGGTAAAGCACGAATGTTACACATTGTTTTTCCTTTCCTCTCCCTAGCAAATTGTACCTTAAACCCTGTCTAATTTGTTCTAGACAGTTTCACGTGCAATCATTTTTGAAAAACAAACTTAGTTATTATAAGATTTTTAGTCATATTTTCAAAGATATGGATCCTTAGTTGTATCCCACAAATAAGCTAAAGCCAGTAAATTGGTAATCAATGCTTCCTTGTCAAAGCATTTTGATCTCATCTCTTTGTTTGTTTGTTTCTTTCTATGCAGTTTGGCTAAGAAATAGGAATTCAATCAGGACTTGATTAGGTTTGGTCCATGGGCTATTGTGTACGCAAAGCTTACATTAGGGAGCCCCATTGATGAATAAGTCCTTGTTTATATACGTGGTCAATTTGGGTTTGTTAAAAAAAATGGCTTTTGATAAAATTGTTCCGTACCGGGCCGTGTAATAGATAGTGTTTATGGTGAAAAAAGTACCGGTTATCATCACAGTGATTAATATATTAAAATTAAAATTAAGAATGAATTTTATGGATATTATTTAAATTTAATTCTTAACAAAAATGATTTTTTTATCATATTTTAGTTATTTTTCAATCGAACTTTTGAATTAGTAAAAATCTTTTCTCTTTTCCTGATAAATCAAAATATTAATAAAAAAAGAAAAAAAGGGTATGAATTGATGTAAGCTCATACTTGAACAATGTGTGTGCGTGTGAATTGATTGCAATTAACAGAATATTTGGTGTCAGTTGGTCTTGTGATTAAATGGTTTCGTTGGTTAATTTCATTTATGCACAAAGTTAAGCAATAGAACAAGTAAGAGAATTGTTTTCCTGAGTGACAGTTCATATAATGGATGTTGAAGATCCAACGCATTGTAACAGTTTAAAAAAGGTTATGACATTTTGAAAATTGAGAGTTCATACAATGTATGTTTTAATCTTTGATTATTTATGCTAAGATATAATGGTTATATTAATTTCTCTCAACAAAAAAAAGGTCTCTCACTAGATACATCTCTGAATTTTTAAAGAAATAAATAATACCATTATATCTTACATAAACAATCAAAGATTAAAACACACCATCGTATGAACTCTCTCATAGTGGCATGAACTCAAAACCAGAAGGGAGACATCACCTAAAAAGGCAAGAACTGGTAGTAAAATGTGCGAGTACAAATCAATTTTATTGATAGCAATCTTAACTCAACTTCCTATAACACATGCCAAGTTACAATGGAGCTTTATCATCCTGATACAAGCATACCCATGTTCAATTTTCTCACTATGGGATTACAAGAATTAATTAGGCGATGACCAAAAAAATTAATAATTGATATGTTATGAGGACCACGGTCTAAACTGTCAAAATGATGGAAAGAAAGGCTTGAACAGGCTTTAAAATGCTGACCCACCACCTTTGGTCTTTCCAATTAACATATCTTTTGCTTCATTAATTTTGGATGCAAGGTAATGGCTGCCGCCTGCGTCTGGATGGTTTGCAACCATCACCCTCCTATGTGCTTCTTTAATCTTATCTATTGGAGTGCGTTCCCTAAAACATGACAGTTGGAAATCAGCAAGAGAAACACAAAATACATCTGCTAAAACTTTGTCAAGGGCAAGACTAGTAACAAAAATTCATATCAACCAATTGAAATTCCATTTGATGACACACAAAGAAAATGTAGATTAAGGTAGACACAATTCAGCTCATAAAGCCTTTTAAGCCCTACTGTGGACCAATTAGTAATCTGGCCTCTGAATGAAATGTTTGAAATTACATTCTTGTATAGTTATGCAATTTATAATAAATGGGGTGTATATTCCCAAATTTAAACCCAACACCTTTTTCATCCTTACTTCATTAGCACAGGAGGGAGCAACGGTTCAAACCTATCTTGAATGTGGGAATATTTTACCAATCTAGAAGGAAGGATTTAATTTTCATAAGTCATGATTTTCATAATTTCCTAAGCAGAGAAAGTATACAATACAAGAAGACCCCAATGCGGCAAAACTAAAATAATACACACACACACACACACACAAGATACAATACTGCATGTGCATACACAGTCTAACAAGATACAATACAAGAAGGATTTGTTTGATAGAAGCATAATGATACAGCCTGAATATTAGAGTCCTGGTGGGAAGTTGTTGTTTTGGTGCTTTATAGATATTTCTAATATTCTAACTAATGACATCAGAAGTTATATACCCTTTCTGCACAGTGCACACACTTGCAAGTCACAAGCAAGGCCGGTATTGGACATAATTAGATGGCTGTGACTGTCATGTGATTTTCCTATGAAGAGACTTAACCTTTATTACATGTTGGGTACACATCACATGCAGGGTTGTAAAGATATCACAAGAAAGACCAATATCATAATTTCAAATCAAGAAATACCATAAATTAATTCAATCAATCAATCACCCAAAATAAAAGGTGGTGACAACCATCACTACAGCCTACAGACATCATAACATAAGCAAAATTCGATACTCAAGGCCTTTTTCTCCCGGTAAACTATCATTTCAATGCCTTAAAACAAATCAACACATTAGAGTCTTCAAACAAAAATGGCAGTTACCTAACACCCAGTATAAGAGCTGCTTCCCTCCTAGTCATGGTAGCCGGGAAACCACCTTCATAAAATTTACGCATACTCGGTGGTCTAGCCTTGAATGCTTGCCAAGCCTGGATACCATATCTACCGGCATAAGCCGCAGCCGCCACTGCAATCCCTGCCACCAATGGTGTAGCCTGTTCCAACTTCCAATTTCAGTTCCACAAACCCAAAGGCAATATCAAAATCAACAAACTTCAAAAATAAAAATAAAAACCTTATCCCTAGACCCCTACCCTATCCCCTGTTGGTCACACTATAGCCAGAAAAACTAAATTCCAAATTATGCTTATCAATACAACAAGAATACAAATCCATGTTCTGTTTTCTATACATCAACATAAAACCCTACCCCCAAAACCTCTCCAATCCCAGAGCCCCAAACAAAATTTGAAGACTGAAAAAAATCATTAATCCAATACAATTAACAACTTATCAAATTTGTATAAAAAATTGGGCAAAACGAAAGCGAAAATATAAAAGGAGGACAAAGAGGCAAAGGAGCAAGAGGAACTTCAAATCAAGTCACGAGGAGGGGGAAAATGATCCCTTTTGCAAGAAAAAAAAAAGAAGCTTTTTCGATCCAAAATTAAAGGGGAAGAAAACAGTTGAGAGGTTGCAAATGGTTTCCCAGTTCGAAATCGAAATAAAAGGAATGAAATTGTAAGAATAACGATGAAGGGCTTACCATGACGTGAAAAAGCTTCAACGAGTGAATGGAGAATTTGAATAGGGTTTTGATTTGCCCGCAAAGAGGGTTTCAATTGAGGAACATGAACGAAGCTTGGCTTCTTGTTTTTATATTTATATATTTTTCTTTTTTCTTTTTTTAATTGCCTTGCTCTGCACGACTGATTTTTCTCGTAATTTCTAGTCCAATTCTTCTGATAGATATTCCCCTCCCTACAAGTATGATAGTTTACCGCCAATAATGTACTATTTAATAATCTACAACTAATTATTTATCTTTAAAATGATGATTATTTTAACATGCTTTAATATTTCTCTATTTTTTATATCAGTTATCATAAAATTGAGGTAAATTGAATTTAAGAGACTAAGAATTAAGACAAAGCTTAATGCTCGAAAATAACTTACAAAGATATTAAATTTTGAAATATAAGTTTATTTCTTATCTTAGTCGATTTATCTATCAACTTTTGTTGATTGTTTACATTAAATATTTACTTTTTATGATAATATGAAAATTTTACTTAAATTTGAATATATATTTTAAAAAATAAAGGATAACAAAGATTGAAATTTTGTTATGCTATGAATTTAATTTTGATATATTGACAAAAATTATAATTTAAATTAATTAACAATTTTCTTATATATAATTTTAAAGATTTTTATATAAATATAATAATTTTATCTCCAATTATAATAAAAATATAAAATATTTATATTAATGTACTCTTATTAAATTCTAAAATTATATATCAATCAATCAACTTGTTTATGTTTAGAGGTTACAACAAATTACCTAATTATAGGTCGATTTGTTACAAATCACTATATGTGTTAAATTAAGCTAAGAAAACTTGAATTCAACTTAGACTTTTAAAATAAAATCCAAACTTCATTTTTGCATACTTTTACTTTTTTGTTAAGAAAATTTTAAATTATTATCAAATCAAGTTAAAAAGTCATGAGTTAATTTTGATTCAAAATTATAAATTAAAGCCTTATATTTAATTAAATGGGTTCGATACCACCTCAATTCAAGTTATGTATTGTTTACTTTTATTGTTAATAGAATAATTGTTATATTTATAAAAATAATATTTTAATATATTATTCTAACATAAGTTATAAGAGTATATATGGGTTGAACTTGACTAAAATTGTAACCCAAATTAATTAAAACACTTTGATTTGAGTTGGAGTAGGATTTCGAGTTTTTGGGAGAAAAATAAAACAATAGAAAAAGAGATCAGCTACCCCTAGAAAAATAACTCAGTACCTGTACCAAAAGGTATTAAATCTGAATAGATGAGCTCGAATTTAATGCAAGGAACCTTAAAATTTACATCAATGTGTGAAGGTTGGGTGAGGTTCATAGGTTACCCAAACCCATGAACACCACTAATAACTTGATTAAAATCCAATAGAAAATATTGAAAATCATAATTTGGTTGAATCAAGCAATGTTCATTGATATATTTATAATAAATCAAAAATATGTTATTTTGTAAAACGACAAGTTGTCGAAAACTTCGGTCCACCATGGCCCGTTGTGGAGCAAGTAGGAACTTAGTTATACATTTGAGATTTCTTCAAATACATTTGGATATAGACTACCGAGGGATGAAACCTGTGTACAAAACAATTTTTCTTGGGTCTATTCAATAATTCTCTGCCCCGGATCATACAGCATATAGGTCCAAGAAAGCCATACACAACATAAATATCATAGATTACAAAACATAGTAAACATCTAAGAAATGAGACAATGAAATTAAATATACATTTTATATCACATATAAGAATCAATAGTAACAGAAAGATACTGAGCTCCGAAAGGCTTCTAACTTTGTCCATAATACTATCATGAATAACACCTTTCAACTTCTCAGTGCAAATTGTGAGCTACATGAGAATACAAATAGATAAAATGTAGAAGGTAAAACAGTTTTCACCCCCAAACCAATAGCCTCCAAGAAATCACAAGATTGGGATACACATGATAAATAAATAAAGGAACAATTCAAATGAACTTTTGTCTTATTTTTTGCCATGACATTTCAAATGCTTGCTTGCGTTGCATCATTTTTTCTGTGGCTACATAATCAACCAGCCACACCATTTCCCACAGTGATTTCAGCATTGTAGCTGCTTTCTACCTTTGGTGGACCTGAATGCCTCCTTGGCCTAGCAGGCGAAGCCGGGAAAGAAAGACGTTTCTTTGCAGTCCCAGAGGACCCTTTATCTGGCGTTCCGTTTTCTGCAGCTAATGGACTTTGCATCCGGGACTTCGCTTTCGCAGATTTAGTTGGCACCATGTAACTTGGAATAGATGGAGAGCTTGCAAGGCTTTCGTCATCTCCAACTATTGATCCAGCAATGGAGTGCCTCCGCGGCCGCTCTGACTGCACGCTTATCATGCTTTTGGTGTCATCATCTATAGCCAAGATATCCTTTGGACTCGCTTTCTTCAGTTTCTTAGCAACTGCTGGAGAAGGTGGCTTGGGAGGATTTGAATGGGATTGGGAATGTGACTCGAAGTTAGGTGAGCCTGGATTTTGGCTGGCTGTTGGAGAATGCTTCTCAGAATTGAGCTGAAACTTAGCAAATGCTTTGCTGATTTCAGCACTGGTAATGCTACGGCTAGAACTTCTTAGAGATTTATTGCCATTCTTCTCTTTCTCCATCAGGCTATGGCTCTCCCAGGGCCGGGCTGCCGTCCATCGTTCCAACCAACTCCAACCCCAGGCTGGATTGGTTGGATCCATAAACATTGGGTTTATAGATCTTGATGCATTCTTCCAGTTTTGCTGTAAAGATATATACATTTTTATTTATTTATTTAAGGTCAAACTTTGAAGCTTAATTTGTTCAAAATGTCAAGGAACTCAAACTAGTAGCCATATTCTTATTTTAGTTCTTTATACTATGTATTATTTTGTAACGAGTGTTAGCAACACACTCTCTTTATATTACACTCTCACCTATTGGTTGAAATTCATGTGGATCCCCCTAATTTGGGAATTGGTCCCACCAAACGAGGAATGTGACTCACATATTTAGTGGGACCTGAATGAATTTCAACAATTGAGAGTGTAGTTCAACAACAATTTGCTTTCATTTCTTTTTTTCATTTGTTTGTTTCACTATCCTTGTCCTAACAAATGTAAATTCATAAGAGAAATAAAAAACCTGATGAGAGAATGAATAAGCCATTGCTCTTTCTCTTTTCATAGAAGCTTCATACTTGCTCAGTAACTTGGCTTCAACTTGTTCTTTTGATTGTACGCTGTCATCCCATTCCTCCCCAAGCTGTTATGAGAATTTGAAATAAGTTAAAAGCATCCCAAAATTCATACGCTAAAACTTTCATGTCAATAGATTAACATTTGAAAATATATCAAGGGAAATGAAACACAGACCCGCATGCTCTCTAGCTCTTTTGCGTGCTTATGTAAGAGCTGTTTTTGTAGTGCTTGATTCTCCTCTAACATCCTGAGCCTCCTAGAACGAATCTGAGTTTGCAAATGAGCAAAAGTCTGCATAGAACGGAGGGTACTAATGGCTTGACGTTTCACCACTGGCCCTTCCATCAGTGATCTCAACCTGACCAGCCCCCTTAAAGCCCGCAATGCTCTTCTTGCCTAAATGATTTTAAAATAAAATTCAGCTTAAAAATAGTTTAGCATTGAATCGAAAAGCTTTCTTTTGCAGCAATTATTGATTACTTACCATGTATGACCTTAAAACATAACTAAATAGGACATTTAGTAAATATAAGATTTTTATATGGATTCACATTTAAATAGTTTGAATTTGATCAATGTTAAGTGTACAGTAAACAACAAAGTGCTATATTACTATTGTAACTGAGGTTTTTCACTTGTAAAAACGTTCAACAGATAAATGGTAAGTTGGAGGCTGAAAAAAATAGATGAATGAATTAAGTTACATTGGTTTCAATAAAAAGTTGCAAAACATACCAAGTATCCACGAAAAGCTTTTTGAATCCTGATTGCTGCCACTTCTTCTGTTGGTTTATTGTCAAACTGAACAATTGTAGTGGCTTGAACCTCAGCAGCTGCTGTCTGAACTGCAGGAACAGGTTCCTCAGCATCAACTGCAGTTGCAACTACAACGCAATCATGGTTGATTTCACTCTCGACATGAGCTAAAATAATCTCAGGTGGAGGAAGAGGTGGTGCATTATCAGATTGTGAGGTTGATTCTGAAGTCTGCAATTTTTGCTTCCCAAACCATTTCTTCTTGGATCTACTTGAATTCTGCAAAAGCAGTTGCTAACACAATAAGGAACATCCTGGATACCTGAGATAGGTTAAATATAAATTTTATCTTAACCTGATTGTTCTTCTCCTTTGGCTCAGGGCTTAGAGCTTTCTTCACAGTAGAAAACCAACTACTTCCTTTCCTCCCCATTTTCTTTGCATTCCTCACTTTGACCCCTTTATACGGAAAATATGTAAATTTCAAGATATCATACCTCACAAGTCACAACACAAAAAAAAAACATCTTGCGTTTGAATAGGAGATCCAGTGGCATTAGCTTACATTATTAAATACTATTAGAACTATGCAATTTGATACTGAAAATGACAGTGTCTCATAAATTATGTAAGGCTCTTAGCTCTTAAAGAAAAAGGAAATGAGGAATTAGCTTCTGGCTTCTACTAGAGAAAATCACCATCAAGGAATGGACAAAAAGAGGAAAAGTTAACTCAAATTATGAGCAATTCAAAATCCTAATCCCTAAAGGAATCTAAATAGCATCTATAAAAACAAAGTATAATTTGAAATTTCATTCTCCGAATAATGTTGAATCCAACAGTATGAACAACTTAGTTATCTTTCTTAAGTAACACATAGAATGCAGATTTATCTGCTCAAAATAGAATTTCCAGTCAAAATTGTGCAACACCCTGGTTGCTAAAACTTCAACAATTTTCACCAAACCAAATCAAGGAAAGAAATTAAAGAACTTCAAACATTAAACAGCCCCCACCAACATTTAATTGCATTGAAAAGAGGAAATGGGAAAGTGCAAAAATAGCAATTTTTCTTAAAAATTGAAAGAAGAGAGGGGGGGGGGGGGGGGGGGGGGGGGGGGGGACGAGGGTGTCCAAAGTCCAACGAAGATGGAAAATGAATGAGTACCTGAAGTGAAACCAAAGAGACAGACAGATCTCAAATCAAAATAGATTGTAGCAATTTGTTCTTCTGGGGCCTATGTATGTCTCTGAAAACAAAAGGGAACAAAAAAGATGAGAACTTGGAGATTACGCTTCTCTTGCACTATCTAAATTCTATCTCTCCCCTGTAAAGGGAGGGAAATGCAATGAGATCTTGAGAAGAAGGGACAAAGGGTCTCTCAATGATAAGAGAATATGGAAAGAGAAACCAGCTGGTTCAGCAAATACTATGACCCCACCACAATAGTACTTGTGTTAATTAAGGACAGTGGACCCCACTCAGTTACCATGAATTCGTGAAAGCTGAAAACACCCTTCTTTTCTGTCCAAGGTGGTTGTTTTGTGCGTTTAGTTTAGTTACCCTTGTTAACCGTGTGTCCCATGATCAATGATGACTCCTTTCTGTGGATGTTGATGTTGGTCCCACTTTGACAGTGGTTGGTTCTTGGTTACCTATTGCCACTGGCAGTGGCATAATAATTCCTGTTTTTCATTATTTTCTCTCTCTCCCTCTCTATGCTCTTCGCTGTTTTTGTTTTTGTCTGGTCTACTTTCTCATTAAACTATTTAACTGTTTTTCTTTGTCTTATTTTTTTTTTACAGATCGGATATTAAATATAAATACTTCTTTTAACAAAAATTTAAACTTTGATTCACCAAATTATATCTAACCCCACTGATCCTTGTTTTAAAGGTTGGTTGCATAGATTTTTCATTGTTCATATAGCTTAAGCTATGAATGTCTCTTGTTTTGTTTGTTCATGTAACAACAAATCTTCAAAAGTTTTAATTATCAAACCACTTCCTTCTTTTATACAAGAAATTATCAAATCAGTTCCTAACTTCTTATAATATTTAAATGAGTCAATACCTACCGGGATTTGTCAACGCAAGAGTCTGGCAGGGATAATGTACAAAAGAATTATTACATTTTTATTTAATTTGTTATTTATGATAAATTCATTAATTTTTATAATATTTTTTTAAAATTGTATTTACTATAGTTTTTAATTGGTAGATAAGGTATAAAATTTACACTAGTAATAAAATTAAATTATCTTTTTTATGACAAAAAATAATAATTATATTTAAATTATCACTATATTATTTTTTGAAAATCTATCATTAAATTATTTTAAAAAAATCATAGGTAGTCTCTCAAAGACTTAAAAATATTATCATATATCAGTCTTTATAAAGGATTAAACTGGTAAGAAAATGAAAATTTGAAATATAATCATATTAATTCATATGAAAAATTAAACAAAAATAATGATAAAATAAATGTTTGAGAATTAATTTAATAAAAAATATTTTTTAACAAACTAATTCAGTAATGAAATGACTGATTAATGTATGACAAGTGGAAACACAGTGTTACTGTTCTTGTGCGTCTGCATTTTTTATTTTGTTAAAAGAAAATGACATTTTAAAATTTAATTTAAAAAATATCAAGATAAGGAGTTTTGAAATTTAGTGTGTTGTAACTTATTAAAACCTTACCTTGTTAAAATATCTGAAGTACAAGATAAAAACTAGATTCCTTGCTTCCTTTCTTTCTTTCCTTTTGTACTTGATAATTATTTCATACGAATAAGTAGACTTTTGCGTTTTCATTCTTTTCTCTTGCTCACGTAACAAAATAATTTTGAGGAACTTTGCTTTTGCTTTTAGCCTACTAAACGATATTACTATCTAAAGTGAAAAGTTCTCATTAGCGGCGATAACTTACGAACACACCATTATGAAAACGTGTGATTCATAAACTACTCGTTAAGCTTATATGACCAGCGATTTGTGAACGACAACCTTATCACACAATTTCGGATCTGTTAATTACACGTAAACACCTTAATGACCTTTTTATTTTTTTAATCATAAGAATTAAACCTTAAATTCCGGTAACTAAGAGTCATAATTTAAGTAATTAAACAAGATATATAAATTATTATAAACTCTTGATATTTCTTACAAATAAACAAATTGTAAATTTTCATGTATAATTAGACACTATATCCATTCATAAGGAATCAAACTTAGATAAAATCTACAATAAGTCAAGTATTGTTGAACCAATTGAGACTTATTGTGTGAGTTGCAACAAACGTTGTTTTAGTAGCCACGTGGATGGTCAAACAAGATCATTGGTTGCAACATGCAGATATATGAAAGCCAGGTGGCAAGAGACAACTGGGCAAACAGGAGTTACAATTAACTACTCTGGAAGGCCTAATTGGTAGCATAATTTGTTAGAAGAAAATGCCCCAACAATTTTGTCGGTGATGTTTTAGCATAATATTCTATTCTTCCATCTGTTTATTTTGTTTGTGATGTTAGCATAAATAAAGCCAAATTACCAAATATCTACAAAGAACAAAAAGCCAAATTACCGAATAATGATTAATCAAAACCGTGGGCGTAGCGGCACTTATTTGACCAAATGTTTAAGGCATTATCCAATCCAAAATTATTGCCTTCACGTTTGACACTTTTTTTTGGGTGAAGTTTCACGTTTGACACTTGTTCCAGATTACATCTTGATTAATAATAATAACAATGATAATAATTATAAATAATCATTTGAAGTTAATAGAATTTTCATGATTAATTATGTGACTTTTATTTTTAGGTGGGTATGTGAGATTTATTAAGAGTATATAACCACCAGAGGTAGAGGTGTCGATATTCGATTCATTATTTAATCTGATCAAAATTCTATAGATTAGATTGTGTTAATTTTATTAACAGGAACTGAATTAATCCGATAATAAAATAGCAGGTATGAACATTTAAAAAATATTTTATAAAAAAATTATAGCAACATTTTGTTTTCACCTAAAGCTTTATAAATATATAATGATTAAATGTCTTTCAAAGAGGCCAAATTATAATAATATTAAATTAATAAAATAAATGATTTTAATGTTAACATAATATTTTATTTTAAATAAAAAATAAAATAATGTATTATAATATTAGCATCAAAAAACATAAATACAATAAAAAATGAAATAAAAATAACATATAAAAATAATCAAGGGTAGATTAATTTAATAATTTAATAAACTATAGCAAAAAAACTATTTTTGTATTTAATAATTATTAATAAAGACAATGACCTCCTTTGGTGTACATATTTTTTATTTTTAACTTACCCTTTAATATATATATATATATATATATATATATATATATATATATATATATAACTGTTTTTATTTTCTTCATAAATCTTTAAGACATAACTGATGTTACTTTTCCTTAAAAAATTGTTATCACTATATTTTTTAACTATTTTTTCTTTTTAAAAAAAATAAACAGAGGCACAAAGTGTGCCTCTTTTTCAACTAATATATGATAAATTTACTTTGGTTTCACTAGTAAAATTAGATCGGATCACGGGTTAAAAAATTTATTATCCAACCTGTACATTTAATAGGTGCAAGCCTAATAAATTTCACAAAAAATTTTCCAAGGTGAGAAGAAAAAGCTAAACAAAATGTTACTTCAAATTTTGCCTTAGCATATGAGAAAATTCAAATTTTGGGGAAGTGTTTGAACTTTGAAGAACATATGGAAGATGATCCTGTAAAAGATAAGTTTCTTTGCTAAATAAAATGTTACTTCAAATTTTGCCTTAGCACATGAGAAAATCCAAAATTTGGGGAAGTGTTTGAACTTTGAAGAATATATCGAAGATGATCATATAAAAGATAAGTTTCTTTGCTCATTGACTTTAAGTTTGATTATTTACTTGTGTTTTTGACAATTCAAATGATTCGGACATTGGGATTATTAATGGGTTATGAGAAGCAAATATATTTAAAAAGACACAAAATGAACATTTTTGGAGGCTGGAGCAAGCCCACAAAGCAAATGTGTCATAAAGGATTATTGAATAAGACAAGAGTTTAAATGGACTTGGATGTGGACAAGAAAGATGGTATAACCATGATCAAGGAGGAAAAAATAAAATTTAAATACAATATGATAGCAATTGTTAACTTTGTTCTTTTATTAAATATTCTGGTAATTGCTGTCTAATTTTGATGATTAAAATTAAAATTAATTGTTAGGATGAAATGTCAATTTTAATTAGATAAGAATAACAACAGTATCTTTATATATAATTTAAAATAAAAATGAGAGAAAAAAAAAAGAAACAGCTATGACAAGTTAAATAATAAAAAGACAAGCCATTTCATCATGAACAAGTTGTGGAAAGAGGAAGAAAACAACGATCTAAAACCAAATGGAAAGGTCAGAAATATGATTCCACATTTCATTTATGCATTTGATAGTTCTACTTAGGACAAGCCTTGGCTGTTAGAAAGCCAACAACAAACCGGGGGGACGAAATTAAAAATTGTTTATTTTTGTTAAGCCAACAACTGAAATTATGAACTCTTAAAAATAAATTGAAATTATGAAAGTAAGCACAATATACACAACATTTATTCATAACGTTTAGACTTTTTCACCTAATTAACACTACATCTAATATATTTAAGAGTACTATAACACCAATCAAAGAAAGAGAGAAAACTACTCAAAAGAGAGGAGGAATATGACTAAGACCTTATCTTGATCAAATCCAACAATTCTGAAAGATCAAATGCTGGTTTCTGAAGAATGAAGATCACCGCACTACTTAGGCTTAAGCTATGTTGGACAAAAATAACAAAAAAAGCTAGTTGAAAATTAAAAAATTAATTAAAATTGAAAAATTAGTTGATAGTTAAAAAATTAATTATTGAAATAGCTGAAAAGTATAAATAATAAAAAATAAAAAATCAAGATTTATTTAAAAAGATAATAAATAAATTTGATAGTATATTAAAGATAAAACATGAATAAAATATAAAAAAATTAAAGCAAATAATATTTCAAGAAATGTTAAAAACTACTAAAATATTATTAAAAAAATTATTTACTAAATAATTAAATATGATTTTTCAAGTAATACAAAAATTAGAAATTAATTGAAATATTTTGCCAAAAATAATCTTAATAACCAAAATATCATATTGAGGAGAATAACCATATTTGCATATTTTAATTTGTTGAAAAGAATCCCCGGTGCTATAGATTAAAAAAAGTTGTTGCCTACATATGTTTACCAGTCAATGTAAACTCCTCAGAGAAATATGCAAAATGAGTTTTGGAATTTACTTCATTCAGTTCATTGAAAAACAACGCACAAAGGAAATACGCAAAATGAGTTTTCCTAATATGCATGTACTGCATATTATGATTGTGCTGTGAAGAATTTGATCTACAACAAAGTAGGCACCTTCGATTATATTTATATGGTCCCGAGTAATGATTTCATCAAGTATGTATGGCATAAAAATCGACACATGAACTCACACAAAAAGGTAGGCCAAACCACATTTATATTTGAATTCCAGGTGCAGAACCATATTTGTATTTATGCATATCCAATTCTCCATTTATGTACACATGACAGCATTATTCAAACAATGTTATATATTTAGATTTATGAAAAAAAAGGGTAGGGCAAGCCATATATATATATATATATTTGAATTGCATTGGTCCAAGAAGTATACAGTATGAGAAAATAGTATAAATAATGAAAGTGTAAATTTTTTTATATACATTATTATCCAATTATAAATTTTATATACTGTAAGTTTGTTAATTGTAATAATGTTGAAATAAATAACCTCTTGATCATTATTAAATATGGTATTTTTTTTATTTAACCTTTTAAAGTTTTTTTTTTTGTTTTAAACGTGTTGTTAAATAATAATATTAAATGATGACGACATAAATATGACGTGTGTTAACTTGTCACAGTATCATAGTGTTTAACTAACAAATTATGTAATTTACTTTTTTATTAACTGTATTTTTTATTTTCTCATAAACTAGTATGACGCTTATCATTGTTTTGAACGGATCTGGATTTAAAATTGCAACCAAACACACTTTTATTATAATAATGTTACATTATGATTTTAAATGCACTGCATTCTTTTAAGTGAAATATGACCTTATAGAGGATCTTAAATCTAATTTTATATAGCAGAAGAAATATGGAAAATGCCAGTATCCTTAAATCTAGGTTAAGGAGTTAATATGAAAAAAATTAATAAAAACTTTTTATTTGTTAATTATCTAACGAATACGTACGCCTGGAATATATGTCAGCGGTAATATCAAAAGAAGAATATATGTTAGCAAAACCCAAAAATATATATATGATAAAATGTTTTTGCTTCCCATCAGAAGACACTTACACTTATATAAGCCAACAAAATTTGTGAAAATAGCAGGGACGTATAAAATATACAGGAGAAATTTGTACAAGTAAAAGTAAAAAATAATGAATAAATTCCTGCAGTAGGAAAGTTGAATATTTTGCTATACATTATTTTCGGATAACACCAGATGTAGTAGTCAGAAATTTATGATTTGAAGTGGTGCGAGCATGAAAATTGAAACGCCAAAGCAAGATTCTGGAGCAATCCTCAGGGGGAATTCCCTTCAACTTTGCTTCATCCTCCAGAACTACTTCCTTCACGAATTTGATTGAATTCTAAGAAAACCAAATTAAAAACCGTGTCAATAATAAGAATTATATTTATATATATATATATAAGAAAAAAGGGAGAATACCTCTAAAAGAGTTATTATTGGTGTATGTTGATCAATTTACATTGTAGAAATCGAAGATAGATACCTGAAGTTTACAACAACTCATACACCTTACTAAACTAAGTCATCTAAACCCCTAGGTAAGAATTATATATACGTGAATGATATAAGATATTAAGATTGTTGTGATTTATGTCATGTAAACTCATTTGATACGTGTGGGTGTAAGCAAAATAAGCCATTGGGTTATATACATATCCCGGAGTAATCAGAACCAGAATAGTGAGAATACTATCATTATCAGTGAGACAGTGACATTATGCTAGAGCAGAGAACACTATAATAAATAGAATTGTGATTAGTTGAAATGATCAATCAAAATGTCATTATATTGCCTAATATGCTACTATTTCTTTTGTCCACTTTTCATTTGCACTTTTTAAAGTAGTAGTAGGTTGGCCAAATGTTAAGTAAACGTAAGTAATGACTCAAGGTTCAGGAAGAGAAGGTACGATCATGTTTTGGACCATACAAAATTACATTTTGACATCTACATCACTGTTTTATTAATTTCTCATTATAACAAGAGTTATAAAATTATTTTTTAATTACTATGTGTAAGTTCTTAATTCTAGATGCAAATTTTCATGACTTGGAGACACACACACACTTGAGCATGAATAAATGGTAGAGACTACTTAGATATTAACACCCAATTAATTTTTTATTTTCTTAAAAAAATTATAGTAATACTTTGGCTATAGGATATAATCTGTACCTGAGAGGTGTCTTGAAGAGAGGAAGTGCGACCCCATCTCTCAGGGTCCCAGAGAATGGAGCTATTGAATGCAAAACTTGAAATATGAATTGGAGGAGTAATTGTATCAGTTTCATTGTTCATATTCCGTAAATGCCATCCTATGACTTGTGAAGAATCACACACAGGTCCTTCTATGATCACTTTCTTCATGTTTGCTGCTAACAATGCTGTTGGCCATGTTCCAAATACCCTGCTCAGTTTCCAAATCATCAAGGAGCATGTTTCTCATGTTAGTTCTAACTTTTAAATCAAATTGCAAGTGTGAAATATAGTGCATTATTGTTAGGATTGTAGTTATCATTTGTCATTGGTATACCTCATGACTTGAAATTTAATTTTTTTAAGCTTACCATTTCACCCATTAGCAATATTTTTCCCTTTTCTTAACATGGTCCTAAATATATAGTGCCAATTAATCAATATTTTAATAATCATAATCATTATCATCATCAAAGTAATAAGAGACATAGAACTAGTGCATAAAATAGAAAGGGAAGAGTCATACTCAATATGTCTTAGTTGTTGGAAGAATTCGAGATCATAAACATTGGAAAGCTCAGCAAAGTGTACTATCCCACTTAGCCTGTGATGCACAATGTGCTTAAGGGCAAGATTTCTCTGGTGATTCAGTTCAGCTTCCAAGTCCGTGAAGTTTTCCTTGGAAACCAAATGCCTATACATGATGCCAGTCTTCCTAAGCCTCTTCGAAAGTTCCGTGGAATCTGTTTGCCCTTCCACAACAATCCACAGCAATGGTTGAGGAACCAGCTTTATAGTGTTTGCCAACCTTGTCAAAATCACTGCTTGGAAGGGAAGTTTTGTGCATGTTGGAGTTACAATGATTATAAGTCTTCTAGGCTTCAACTGGGGCACTATTTTTACATGCAATTTTGTATTTTGCTTGTGTACTAAAGACCTTGGTGTTGAAGCTATCCAACTTCTATCGAGATTAGCTAATGTCTTCTGTGACACTTCAATAGGTTGTGGTGCAAATTCTGACCTATTTGAATAATCAACATGGCTGTGAAATATAGATTTACCTGTTGGAGCAAAGCCAGTGAAGAACCCCATCACAAAACATAGAGAAAAGTGCACCATGGCTTTCTTCCATAACATGACTTTCTTTCTTGATCTTTCTAGTGTTCCCATCTTCTATCACTAGCTTCCACAGAATTTGAGTATTTAATGTATAGATGCTGGAAATGAATATGAAGGGTGTTTAATATAAAACTGAAACTTTAAGGACACCACACTTTTTTTGTGTAAAACGTTTAAACTGTAAAAAGCTATGATTGGTACTGCCAAACTAAATCATTTTGTGTAGGTATTTCATTGGCAAGGTATTGCTTCACTTGGATGTCACTTGAAGTACAAGAAAAAAATAGAAATAAAAATAAAAATAGCTTGTGTGATGGCAAGTGTTGCTATCGACACCGAATAGTAGTTGGCGTGGCACCCATCTATGTATCCAGAATATGTTCTCTGACATTTAACTAATACTAGTGATTGTGATTAAGGGTCTAATTATTATTTGGGGTTGACCAGTAATCCCCCTAGGGAGATTGTTAATTTTTTTTAAAAATTAATAATCAACCTCGGGATGTCATCAAATAATCATGATTTTGCTGAAAAAAATATTAGATTATGTCAGTAGGTTGAGTTTGGACCGTTTGTATAATTCAACAATAATCTCCAATATCAGGAGAGATTTGGATTCTCTCAAGAATCTTAAGTGAAAGTATGGGTGCATAGAGATTAATTAAGGAGGTAATTTAATTTAAGTCAAGGCCACACTTTTCATTTAACACAGTAATTCACTAGTTACAAGCAACATTTACGTATGCTTAATGTGCAAGCAAGCAACAGCATGGCAATGAAGCACGTAAAGAATTCTAATCCAACATAGATTTAGCATCCGGATAGAACAAAGAGGTGAGCCAATTTATCTGGCTTGGTTCCGACTTTATATCTTTTGACTATGGCTGGTAAATCCATGGACGCTTTCGAACAACTTTTGATACGAAGCCACAAAATTGTGATCTCTTGAGCTGTTAGGTGAAAATTTAAATAATTGTGCAATTATTGTGCCACACTCAAATATTTGGACTGCATTATACAGTCAAGGTTACTGGAAGAGATGTTCTATTTAGCCATACTAAAAATCCAGGACTCGAATTCTGGGAGTAAATTGCGCTTAGTGGTAACTGGTATCTTTTGCAGGTACTAAATTATAACGCAAAGAGAACTGGAACAGAATTACAAACAAAAATTTACATTTCAGTCTAACGTGTATGTATTCTCACACAAAAAGGGCCACGGAAAGTGTAGAACCACAAGCCCTTGATAACTTTATCAAACACCTCAATAATACCAATACAGATCCTATTGGCCTTCAATAGTGAATCATTGATGAGCAATCAGCAATGTCAAGTAAAGTACTTGCCATATTTCTCAGATCTTCATTTTCATGAAACTGATGGCTCCATATTTGAGATGCGGCTGATGCAAGGCATGCATTATAAGGTCAAAAACAACAGTGGATCTCGCTATTCTGACCCCTACTATTATTCATCAAGCCCATAGTCCTCTCCAAAATACTTGTCAGCTAGAGTATTTGCCATAGTTCTCAGATCTTCATTTTCATGAAACGGAAATCTTTCCATGGCTTCAATCCCATTTTCTTGTTCTACAAGCTTTGGACCCTCACCATCTGGCATCCCCCTCAGGACCTACAAACATAAGAAATCGCAAACAACATAGGGTTTAGATCTCCAAGAACTTGGAATTCTTTTTGCCGTGAGGTGGAATTTTTTCATGATTATACAAACTAATAGGCCCAATTCTGATCAAACCATGTGAATTAAATCTGATCAAAGCCAAAATATATGAAGCGATTATTTATACAACCATTGAAATCTTACCAGCTCTATGAACTGAAGTCCTGGCCTTGCAGCTTCGATGTCAGCAGATCTAACCAAATCAATAAAACCTGGCAAGCATCCTTTTTCAACAAGTGAAACCAGGTGCTCTAGGATAAGACTTGGCTTGTCGTCACCTTTAGTTGGGGCAACACAAAGGTTGCCCAATACATAAGCCACTTCCATTCTTATATCAAATGGAGCAGCAGAAAGAAGACGCAATAGCACAGGAACTGCCTCACTAGAATATATCAACTGCTTGTGCTCAACAGAACCAGCAGCTATATTAGACAGCACCCAGGCTGCTTCCTGCATATATAACAAAGCTTATCTTGATTTATCCTTAGCTAGATTCATAGAATAAAAAGTTAAACTTTATACCTTCTTTAAGACCTTGTTTTCAAAATTCAGACATTTTACCAGAACTTGTATCACATTATCTGAAAATGTCATTGTAAAATCAGATATAAGAAATTGATCCATACTGTTTAATCCAAATTCATGATTTTATATTAGCAAATAAAGGAGAAATTTCTAGCCTGTAATGTCACATCCAGGAATGAGAACTGCATAAATTGCATGTGAATCACCAGCAATGAGATCACCTAAACTCCGCAAAACCTAGAGGAGTTTTCCTTTGTTATTAGAAACAACAGATAAATGTAAATAACATGAGCATTGTGATTTGTGTGTATTGATGTATGCTAATCACAAGTTCCAGGTGTAGAGAGGTACATTTTTTGCAACAAATGAACCAAAAACCTTAAAAGTTGAGGAGATTATTACCGGAATCATTAATTGCAAACTGTTTGATGTTGCTAATTTATTTACAAGCAATTCAAGTACATCGCTCTTCACCAGCATACTGGTAGCTATATTTGAAAGCGCTGATAGATAAACAACCACCCATGCTACTTCAGTTGCTAATTCATCATCCCTGAGGTGAATACATGATTAATATGACAATAATCAGGGAAGCCTTTCAGGGGGATATATTCATGAGTAGAAGAGCTGGTACTTTTGTAAGACTTAAAAGGAAATAAGTTTTCCATATAGTCATAATACTAAAAGAGGATTTGCCATCAATTCTGATTTTAAGCTTATAAACCTATCAAAAAGTGAACATTATGGTTATACAACTTATAGGCATACAAATTTCAGTTTCAGATACTTCATCCAAATAAGTTCAAAAATCATAACAAAAATTTGGTTAACATTAATAGGAAAAACTTTAATGGAGGAAAAGAAATGAAAGAATAATTAGGAAGATTTTCTTCATTGGGAAACAGGTTCAGGCCAAAGTCACCAATGATAATTAAATTAAGATTGTTGTTTATTGTTAGAAAGCTGCCTTAATTATAGTCACCCCTAGGCCCTAGCCCGCCTTAATTGCAGCCTCTTTGGTTTCCATTCATTGCAGCATCCAGCACCTTCATTGTGCTAGGTGTGAAGGGATGTATTTAGCCACACATCGCCAGAGATATGGCCTACGTAGTGCTTATAAGGCTTGGGCAGTCCTCACCTTACAAGCTGATTTTTTAGGATTGAGATAGTCCCTAAGCTCAAATTCTAAAATCCGTTATCATTTTAAATAAATTACCAAGTTGTACTCAGCCTCCTTGGGAAGTACCCTCACAAGGTTTTTTCTTTCTAAACACATTAATAGATTGTCAATTTGGATGATTAGAGAGGTTATTTTGAGGTGAATCATGTGTATTTACAATGGCTTAATTAATGCTTGTATTCTGTGTAGGTGTTTGTGCAAGTTTTGGTGACTGCATTTTTTTATGGGAAAAAGAAAAAGAAAACTATGTAATTGTTTGGTTGCACTCAAAACTAATTATCCCTTAAATTAAAGTAGGATGTAACATATTCTTGGGCGATTTGAACAATTCAAATTTCTAGCATTTCACAAACAAATAGTCACATACAAAAGGAAACCTAATTTGAGAAGCAGATAAGTCAAAAATGTAAACAGAACTTTTACCATAGAAATTGCTAATTGACAAAAAGATCTAGATCAAAAGGGGAGAAAAGAAATTGAAAGGAAAGTTCAATTTCTAACATCCACACAAATCATAAGTTAAGTGAGCACTCCAAGCTTCTATATAAAAAGTAGATTGGCAAGGTGCAAAAATATGATTATGCTTATCCACATCAACAACACCTTCAACCTAAATTAATTGGGGTTGATGGTTATGCTTATCCACATATATTTTAAAATTGATATCTCCATAAATTATATCTTTCAATGTAATAAATTGTGCTTTTTCTACCAAAGAAAAGCATAAATATATTATTGTAGTAGCAATTCAAACAACAAAAGGGTAACAGAAAGTATGAGTCATCTATGCATAGTAAAAAACAGTAAATTAAGCATGTACGTCAGAAAGCAACCAGAGATTGAAGCAGCATTAAAACCTCTGGACCAAGATATATTACAAGTAATCCAGAGCAATCCTCACGCTTTCTTTAAGTGTCGAATGATTGCATGCAATACTCCATCAACACGAATGAGTTCTGTAGCAGCTTTAGGATCTGGGCCCTACATGCAAACATAACGAAGTCAAGTTTCTAGAAAGGAACTCATGCTACTGCAACCAAATGAGCACAAATAAAAATAAATACATATGGAAATTGAGCCCATCATACAAGCAAATGGACCATGAATACAGTTATACAGATATTGTAGAACACTAGAACAACAGTAATTGTTAAAGTCAAGCACTGAAACAAACATTATGCAATATGCAGCTTATTCAATTGATATATCTAAAACCTTGATTAGGTTAGACAAAGCCCAGGCAGCTGTTCTAGCAGTTGAACCTCTGTTTGGTAGCATCATTCTTGCAAGAGGTAGTAATGCACCTTGAACTAGCAGAACATCCCTCAACTCTTCACCTTCACCAGCCAGATTTCCCAGCGCCCAAGCACACTGTTCAGCAACAGGTGGGTAGCTCTTTTCTGCAGAATAGGATTTGAAAGGTAATTGTAAATGCTAAAATTATTAAATTAGTCTCAACCTTCAAGAAAACTTTGTTATAAATGATGGATACAGAAGAAAGTGGGCATTTAAGAAAAAGAATGACGTGTCAGTAGGTTAAGTTCCCTCCATCACATTTCTTCTTTTACATAATATATATCTTATAATGCTTTAAGAAATTAGGCTATAAGAATTCCTCTTAATCTTTATCTTTATCTTTATTATATACAAACAAAAATAAAAAACTAATTCATTTCTTTACATACAAAAGAATCTCAAAGTGATCACTCACCCCCAAGATGAGAAATAAGCAAGGGCAATGCAGGCAACAGAGCTTCTGTTTCTTCTGGATTCCCTGCAGCAATATTTGTGAGACACCAAGCTGCCTCAAGCAACTGCAGAAGACATTCACCACAGAATGTAAGCATTAAGAAAATTTCTTCCCGCTACTGGTTCCATATTATCTTGCACAGCATGCACAGAGATGTGCTTGCTCTTGCGTTTTGAGAGCACAAACATTCATAGAAGTCATTGAACATCATTCAAAGGAAGATGAAACTTCAGACCTGTTCATCTGGAAAACCAAATGAAAGACACTGCACAAGCAAGGGTACAGCTCCACCATTAATACCAGACTCAACAGGAGGAAATTCAGATCTTGACAGCAAACGCCTTAACTCTTGAAGAGCCCCAACTCTTTTCTTCTTTGCACCCTTCCCCCTACCAATTGAACATGTATATAGTTTAATGCTTAAGCCAAAGTTGATGAATATGAGAACTTGCAGCTACATAACCGAAGCCTTTCCCAGTTTGTATTAAAAATACAGCCTAGAAAAAATACTAAAGATTTAATAAAAGACCCATCTAAGACTAATATAATCAAAAAATAAAACAATACAATACCATTCTTGTAGTGTATGTACAAGCTTGCTTCATCGTTATATCATCCCACCTCAATCAGAAGACTTATAGCACTTGGTGGGTTTTACTTCCTCAGGCCAACAAAGAATCGGCTAATCATATGTTCACCTACATAATTTGTTTTTTATAATAGTATATGAACTGCATGTATCCTCCATGAAAGATAATTCAACTCGAGTCGGGTAAGATCTCTATGGGCCGCAAAATAATTCTTCTGAGTATTTAATGCAACTACATATCTAAGACTCAAACTCAAAATCATTGGTTAAACGAAAGCAACCTCACGCCAGATGATTCACGCATTCAGTGGTTCAGCTGCATAATTTCAATTAAAAACAGTAAAACAACATTCATAGTACTTATTTTCAACCATGAAAACTTTGAAAGTAAATATCTAACAACAAAACAAATCGAATCAAACCGCACGGTTTGAAAAATAAATAAATAACCAACCAAAATAATGAGCATCTGTTTTGCTTCAGATTTTGATTTTTTTAGGTCAGTTTTTTGTTTTACTTTCGGTTTGGTTTGGTTTTGAACACTCCTATGATAGAGTTGTTTCTCATTAATGAAATAAATTGGCCTGTTCATTAGAGGTTGATAAAAAATGGCTATCTAAAAAAATATATCAATAGGTAGTAGAAGGCATTTTTCAAATCTCCAATTGTATGTTGGCTTTATTTCAATTAATTTTAATCAATTTTTGTGTTGCATTAAGAATTCAATGTAAGCTTCTTTATTTATAATGAACAAAGCTTGTTTAAAGATCGAACTGAATAATGATGAATACTTAGGCAAACAAACAAAAACCTAAGATTAGTCATTACTCTAATAAGAGGTCAACCAATTAAGACCTAAGCAATTGAACGAGTAAATAAGACCTAAGTGTGATCCTCACTCTTGTTAGAGGTCAATTAAGACTTGAGTAATTGAACAAGCAAATAAAGTTATAGGTGTTACCCTCACTTCAACAAGAGTTCAATTTATTAAGAGAAGTGGGCAAATCACATTTAAGGAAACTTTTTCATGATTTTTTTCCTTATTGCTTTTTAAACTCGAGTCTAATGGATTGTGGACCAATGTTATAATAATCATATCAATCATTGTCGTGGTCAAGTATTGGGATTAATGGGTCACTAGTTAAACTAATAAATTAGTGATGAAATTTTGTGTGTGGGAATACATGTATATATTGTTAGTAAACTGGTTTCTCCATCATTTCGTCTATCACTTCGTTTAATATTACAAGGAATTTTTTCTTCTTCCATTTTTATTTTATTTTTATGAATACAAATGACTTAATCACTTAGATATGTGTCTAAGTCATTAGTATCTTCAAAACACAACCATGTCATTCCAATTCGTACTTCAATTGAATACACAACTTATCTATAAAGGTTCTTGGACCAATTATATAATCAATGCTAGCCGTAGTTGAGTTTTATAACATTATTGTGCATTGTTTAAAGCTCTTAGGCCAACCTCAGGTCCATCATGAGTCGACCTTGTATTAAGCCAACCTTAGATCCCTTGTGAGAGTGAGCTCCATATAGGTTGACTTTCTTAGGCCAACCTTAACTTCTTCGTGATCAAACTTTATATGGGTTCACCTTGTATTAGGCTAACATAAAGTCCTTCAAATTGTAACTTTGTATTAGGTTGACCTTAAATCCATTGTGGGGGTGAGCTCTATATAGGTTGAACTACATTAGATTGAATAACTTTATTGCGACTTAAACTTTATATGTACACTTGATATCGTATTAGGTGAATCTTAAGTCTATCACAAGTTGAATTTGTATTATAGGCCAAATACTTACTTAGGTAAAACTTAGATCCTAAACTTTTGAATAGATTGTCCTTGTAGGCTTGTACTAATCACACAATACCTACTTAGCTAGAATACTTATTTCCTAGATTATTCTAAAATATAAAATCATCCATGAAACAAGGCTAACAATATATTATTTTGAACACAATATTCATTGGTTAAATTTATTGAAAAATTATAAACTTTAAAGTTGACCATGTTTAATAAAACTTGCTACTAATTAGCAATAAAGTGAATATTATTTAATTTAGTAAAGTCTATTCAATTTTCTGAGGCCATGAAAAATCTGAGTCATCATCAATGGCTCGAGATGTAACGTAGTAACGAGGAAAGAAAGAGGCATTCTCCGCTGTCACTTTTCAGTATCACCGACTCCAAACCCCTCGTCGATCTCAGATCTTCCACTCCCTCCAGGCTCCGACAATGACATCCCCGATGCAGATGAAGGCCGTGACGCTAACACACGTGCGCTACCAAAGAGGCGACCGCGTGGGTCACTTCCTGGCTTGGATATCCCTCGTTCCCGTCTTCATCTCCCTGGGCGGCTTCGTCTCGCACTTCATCTTCCGCCGCGAGCTCCAGGGCATCTTCTTCGCCCTCGGCCTCATCGTCTCCCAATTCATCAACGAATTCATCAAAACCTCCGTCCAGCAAGCCCGTCCCGCCACCTGCGCGCTCCTCGAGATGTGCGACTCTCACGGCTGGCCCTCCAGCCACTGCCAGTACATGTTCTTCTTCGCCACCTATCTCACCCTCCTCTCCCTCAGGGGCCTCTCCTTCTGGCACGTGCGCGATAACCCCCTCCTCCACGCCCTCACGTGGTCCCTCGCGGTTCTCACTGTGTATTCTCGGGTTTACTTGGGCTACCATACGGTTGCGCAGGTGTTCGCCGGAACCGCGCTTGGGGTTTTTCTCGGCGCTGTTTGGTTTTGGGTTGTGAACTCCGTTTTGCATCCGTACTTTCCGGTTATTGAAGAGAGCGCGTTTGGGAGGTGGTTTTACGTGAAGGACACTTCTCATATACCTAATGTGTTGAAGTTTGAGTATGATATGGCCAGGGCTGAGAGACGGAAGGTGGCGTCGAATTCTAAGTCGGATTGATTGGTATGTTTGAACCTGCTTCAAGTTTAGGTTCGTATCATGTGATTGATGCAAGTTCTTAGGATAGTTTTGGGAATTGTAAGATCAGAAAATTTGGTTTGGAAATGTTTGTAGAGGGAAAATTGTGGTGGTCTTGTTCTGTGAATGCTAGGTGCATGTTTGAATTGAAGTTAGAAATGTTGTTTGTGCGTGCGTTCCAATGCAAATTCAACGGATAAAAGCAAAAACAAGGGTCCTGATCCGATCCTCTGGCAAAATTACTTTTGCCTCAAAAGTACTTTTTCACCTGAAAACCAAACATGAGAAATCTGAGGGGAAACTTGTGTGTTTGATTATAATATATCACCCTACATGATTTGATTCCATCATGTTTGTGCGTTCATGATGGAATTAAATTCAAATGCCTTCTTTCACAAGTCTCAAGTGGGTGATAGTGGCGTTTTAAGTGAGTGATATAAATGTGTGTGTGTGTGTTTTCTTTTTGTGTTGATTTGGTTTTGTAGGATTGATTGATCTTGTGAATGCTGTGTAGTGTGTACATTTTAATTGGAGTAACTTTTAATTGTCTGGACTCTGGAATGGTAGAGGAAGTACTTGCAATTGTATTATGCTTGTTTTTGGTGTGAATAGATATGTTTCTAGTTGGTTAAGTATGATGTGATCTGTAAACTGAGTAAATCATGGATTAATGTACCAAACCTGACAAAATGAGGCTTGCACATCATGTGAACTGAAGCTCAAGATTATTTAGGTACAATCATTCTTTATGTTTAGTATTGTGACACTGCCACACTGGGACCTTCTTCACTTCATGTTGGACTCCTTGTTGAATCTCATACCATTTATATATATCCTGTGCATGTTTCTTATTCACATTTGTGATATGTAGTTTGTCAAATACTTGTTATGGCGTTCTTATGTAGGATGGATAAATTCAATCGCATAAGATAGGAAATCCAAGTGGTGGCTCTCAATAATGTTTTGTATGATAATTGACCCAAGAATTGGCACTTAGTTAGTTAGAAACTTAGAACAGACTTGATAACATTACATTACTGTTGATATCTGTATCAACAACTAAAAGCATGGACGTGACATGATGTAAGTGACAGATATGATACCTAGTGGACAAAGGGATGCAGCAAATTTTAAAAAAATTAAGACAGCATGACTAAAATACATCATATACAAATAAGTAACATGAAAAGTTAATCTTAAATCCTAAGAGGGAATTTATGTTTTAAAAATGAACACGAGTAGTCGCTGACATTATGGAATGCTATATTTTATTTAAGTATTGTGGTATTCTTATTTGTGTTCATATAAAAGTTTAAAAAGAAATTTAAAATAATTGTAAGATGCAGTTAGTACTATTCAAATGCACTTTTGGTTTAAAGGAGGAGAATCGAGGAACTTTAATGCAAGGGAGAAGCACCTTGTTTGTTTCACAAGGGAAAGGGAAGGGGGGGATCTTAACTCCCTCCCCTTCCCATCCATTTCCCTCCAACTAAACACTGGAAATGTTAGTGAAGTACACCACACGGCTATGACATGGTTACTATTTTGAAGTGTTTGTGCTTCCTTGATTCAGCTGTTAGTTAGTTAGCTAGAACAGTGGACAATACTAGAGGAGAGCTTTTGGATTTCTTGTAGGGATTGGGGGGAAGAGCCAGGACTCTCAAATTTACTAGGACTGAGGTATACACTTGAGATTCCTGCACTACTAGTAGTACTATATACTAGAGTCTACAATCACATCTGGTTCAGATTCAGGGAGAAGAGTGATATCAATAAAGGTTATTTTTTACTATCTGTTTTTCTACTTTCACCCTTCCAGTTCTATAATCTATTCTGACAAGTCATGATCCGTGCATACTGTCTTCCTTTCTAATATTAGTCTCAGCTATTCAAAGTCAGCAGCCTGTCCTCTTAACTATGACAGACTGCTGATCAGACTGAAGTGCTGAATTGAGGAGGCAGACATATTTCAGGGTTTAGAGTCTTGATGGTGGCATGTAGTTGTTTCTAAGCATAGGCTAGTGTACACCATGGAGAAAAAAACAGGCTAAGGGACTGTGGAGCTATATTTAGGTTGATTATAATAGTCATTCTTTATTCAGTGTTGTTCCTTCTGCACCACTTTCATGGTATTCATGTTAAAACATGGTTAAGATATAACCCAGGCTGCTCTTAATATTCAATTCATACGAATATAAGGAACCTGATCTTCAGTGTGCTTAGTCTGATGCTGATAAAGAAGCCCAGTTTTATTTTTTATTATAATATTTTGGGTTTCAGGTTTATTTCCTTTCCGTTCTATTGTCATAAGGGTAAGTAAAGGCTTATTTAAATTCTAATTTTTTAAGACAATAAAAGATGGTTGATTCAGGGGCAAAATTTATCTATATTTGCCCTTACGAAAGAAAATGTTAATCTATTCACAAAAAGTGTATCTACATTTATCACTTCTTCCACTTTCTCATTTTTAGTAGGCTTTGAAAAGCTCAAGTTTGGAACAACCTAAGAATTCTGTTAATAAAGACTTTCTCGCTCCTTGCAACCCTCCATCTTTGGAGCAAGACAACATAGATAATACATCAATTTTATATATATGCTAATGCTAGCCCCATCCAGTGCCATCCATTTTATTATACTTTCTGGCCTATATATCTCTGTCGTAATAATTCATCTGACAGCAGCCATAGTTATAGGATTGCAAAATTATATCTTCCTTTGAATGCTAACTTGCCTGGACATTGACCTTTGGGATTTGTTGTTTCCTAAACTATTATTGTCATTAATGTATTCATTTGAAGGCATTGTGAGTCATGTGCATTGTGTCTGTTTAATTTAATATTCACCATATTGAGATTCTAATATATGCAAATGGTGGAAATATAAAATTATAACTACAAGGTTCACATATGCTTTGGTATGTTTTGGTGTAGCTGACCTTGCTCTTTTTCTGTTTTCCAGGCACATTGCTCCGAATATTTCTTCTAGGATTTGTATTCACAAGTATTTATGGCAGTATTACTGTAGCTTTATTTTGTGGAGCTTTCCACTATAGAAGCCAACTGGCTGGGCCACTCAGGTATAAATGGTATCTATGAAGAGAGCAGCAGAGCACACTGATATGGTACTACGGACCTAGGATGCCTGTGAAATAGAACTGATGTTGGATAGATGGTTTCTTGAGGTTATAGATGGACATGAATATTTTATCTTGTTGTCTTACATGGGTTTTAGACAACATACATTGACACAAATACAACTAAGGGATTGTTCAAATCATTGATAAACTTATATAAATTTTTGGTTTGCTCCTAAAATATATTGTGCAAGCCCTATATTGTGTTTTAGATGTTTTTTTTTGGCTTAAAATTGGGTGTTCGATTTGCATCTCCTTTTAGCCGATTATGCTTTGCTTGGTTTAAATGTTTTGGGTGTCATGGTCTTTCCTTTGATTTTTATTTTTTTATCATCATGTAATACATATTTTGAGGGTAGAGGTATTGAGGTATTGAGGTACTACTATGGGACCTTAAGGAATCTTCATGTCAACATAGGGAACTAGACCGTGCCTGTTTGGATTCGCGTCTTAGTTGCGGTGATGCACGTTTCGAGGTGAATCCAACGACTTTCGGCAAAGGACAGCCCTTTGATCCTTTTGTGAAACGCTGTTTGGAGGATGCCACCGGATACTCAAACATAGCTTAGTAGTTACTAGAAATATACCTCTGAACTCAAACAACGAGACGAAGCCACAAGAAGGCTAGCAAGATCCAGCCATTACTTTGTCTTTTTATTTCTTTTCTTTTCTAGTAAAGAGAGGATTATATTTCTATCTTCCCCCCTTCCTATTTTCCTATTAAAGGAGGTCTGCAGGTTTTGTCGAGTATCAGTTATCTCAAAAACAAAAAAGAGAAGACACACGAATATTTTGCTATATAAAGTTTGTATTTTTTTTTACGAAGTTTTCATACAAAACATAAGATCTATGCACCATTCAAAAAAGGAAAAAGAAAAATCCTTTACCCTTTACCTTGGTTATTAACCACAACCAAGATCTAAATTTTTTAAGGTTTATAAAATTTCTCTCCTCCTTTATAAAGTTTATAAAAATAGTTCATTCTTTCCCTGTTGATTTCTTTTCTATGATGTTTATCCTCTTGTTTGTGTGATGTTAAATATGATGAGGATCTATTCCTTTTATAAGATTCTATTTATCTTCTTATGTAATTATATATGCATTTGATCAACCACCGATAGTTTGATGTAGGAACCTTAATAATGGACTAGACAGAAAAACTTCATAACTAATAAATTTGTATATGTTTCAAAATGAGTGTTCAATTACCAAAACTATAAGAGGAATCAAAACTCTACAAAAAAAATAAAGAAATTACCAACGAATTTTTTATGCCAAGACAACAATGATATATACAAGAAAAAAAAATCAAAAGGTAATTCTTTATACACAATTATAATAATAAAAAAGAGTTTAATAATCACATATGTATAATTTTACATTATTTATCATCATAAATAATTATGAATATAACTTTTTAAAAAATTATTATAAAATTCAACATTTATCAGACATAATAATTTACGATTAAATAATGGTAAAAAATTGTTTTAATTGTCATTGCATAATCTATTTTTTATAAAAGAAAATAAGTTAAATTATAATTTTGATTTTCCTATAATTTTAAATTTACAATTTTTGTTCTCATATTTCTAAATTAAGACATTGGTGAATAAAATTAAATAAAGTAAAAAATACAAAATATCTTAATAAGAATTGAATTGATGATAATTTATTTATATATAAAATAATAAATCATTAAAATACTTATTTTTTTAAATAATTACATTATCATTACTCAAGAGTTATTTTTTTTACAAATTATCAAAATTTATAAATTAAAAAATATTTAATATATAAATATTTTTTATTTTATTTTATATCATTTATATGTTTTTATTTTGAATATTTTACATATTTTTTATTTTACCAGCTTATAATTAAATTTCATAAACTAATATATAAATTATGTACATATTTTTTTTCTATAAATTTATTTTAATATATAATTTTTTTACTCTAATTATTTACGTAACATTATTCATAAACAAGGCAATAAATACTTGCTAAGTTAGTTAATTATATTAATATTATTTTTTAGTATCATTAGTCAAGAGTTATTTTTTCTTTAAATTATCAAAAAAATTAAATTAAAAAATATTTAATATAAATATTTTTAATTAAATATTTTGATTTAGAAATAATGAATTAAAATTTTAATTTAGTCAAAAAAAAATATAATGTGCTATTAATAAGTGTCCGAATTAAAAATATTAGTATAATAAAAAAGTATTAAATATTTATATGTTTTAAACATTCAAAATAATATTTAGACATTATTGTAAGTCTCATGTGTTTGAATAAAAAAAAGTAAAAAAATTTAGATGCTTTATTTTATAAAAAAATAGATGTTTTATTATATGTTCATATTTATTTTAAAAATTAAATATTAATAATTTCAGTACAATATCTATTGCTAAATACTTTTCATTTTTAAAAAATTCAACCATCATTATTATTTTCTAAAAAGTATGAGAACCCCTTAATTAGTTTGAAATAAATGATTTTATCATTTGGATGAAGTTGAATGATTCGGTCAACGATACTCTGCAAATTAGTTTCATAAATTATTATTTTTTGACTGATAGTTTCATAAATTATTAAAATCCTTAAAATTATAAAAAGTGTCATCTTAACAATAAAAATGATCAACCAACGGTTATTTTAATATTGACATTATTCAATGACATTCTAAAATCATAAAATAAGAATTAAAATAAGTGAAATCTAATGACTTCAAGAAATAAAATAATGTATTATTATTATTTTAAATATTAAACTGATCAATATTTGTAATTTCACATAGGAAAGAAACTGACACATTAGTCATTGGTATTTTGTTGAACAATGGTAAATTGGTAGTAGTGATATAAAAATGGCAAGAAGCGGGAAGCACGTGACACACGTGACACCCAAGTTTTCGCGCACTGCATAAGTGCATAGCATGTAATTCTCTCTCTCACTCTCTCTCTCTCTCTTATGGTTGATCACTTGCAATTTGCAAACTGTGTAATTGTTTGTTTGTCACAGAAATAACAGTGAAGAAGAAACTCAGTTGAAAAATTCAACCGCGCTCAGATTTCGTTTTTTCTGAATGTGGCCCATTCTCTTATTCGTTGCCGTGGCCGGATCCACTGGTTTCGCCACCAAACGCTTCCTTACTCACAGAAACGCCGTTGAAGGTGAAAACGTCAATCTCCACGATCCAAGTGCTTTTGACTTTTCCAGTTCAGAAAGCACTTCTCAGACGCATAACAGTGATGGAGTGTTCACGTTTTCCAGTTCCAAATCTGAATCTCTGACACAACAAGATGGACCTAAGAGTAGGCGATCCCGAGCCTCAAATAACGGAGTTAGGGCTCCGAAGGTTGAGGCGCGATCGGAGAAGCGGAACGGTGGAACTAAACTACATTTTCGCTTGAAGAAGAGGGAGATTACAAGGAATGTCGCTGCAAAGGCTCCGGTTCGTTCTTCCAAAGGTTAGATTTGTGTTTTAATAATTTCTAGGTCTGTTAGAAACTTAGAATGATAGTTTTGTAGTGTTTCTGGTTAATGATTTACAATTGAAAATTAAAGGTTGTATGATTCTCAAATCAAGGGAAATTTCTTTGTGAAATTTCATATGGTTAGTGAGTTTGATAGCAATAGTGTTGTATGACATGATGGATTGAATACAAGGGATGGAAATTTGTGAGTGATGGCTAATAATGTTGTGTTTTGACCTGGGAAATTCCATTGCATGAACGAAATGATTGTTTTCCATGGAATCATTTCACAAATGGCAGAGATCTTTGATATTATGGGAAATTGCAGATAAATTCGGCTTCAATTGGGGTTGCAGTGACTAAGAAAACCTTGATGTTGTGACCAAAATCGTTGTCGTAGGCTGTTTTTTGAAACCTTGCTTATACTATTGGGACTTTTTGAAATCTTGATGGCTCATATTTCGTCATTCATTGTTGCTTGTTTGCTAGATTGGTTCTTTTCTTTTGGCCGTGTTATTGGATCTGTTCAATCTGCTTTTGTGCTTTTTTGCACAATAGTACATAACTAATTGGTTTAAAAAATAATTTTCGTTATTTTTTTCCAAGGTATTTTCTTTTAAAATATATAATATAATGCCCTTGTTCTTAATCTGTGGAAAATGAGATTAGCTTCATGTTGTATCCTTCAGATGACTCCTTATTTGGTCGGGGACTTTGCTTTGGCATCATGTGTATGATGTCTGCTGGAAAAGCTGAGATCAATAAGCTGAACAAGACCATGGACGAGACAGCTAAACTTGTTCACGAACTGAAATCTGAGCTCAACAGAAGAAAATCGTCACGTGCTCTTCAAAATTCGGATTCCGTTGGCAATGGTGTTATGAACCCTTGCAAAATCAGTGGCAGGAACGAAGTGATGCTCAAGAATACAAACAGTGAGCTCAGAGACGTTGATGTCAAAATTTGGAGTCCTTGTGTAAATGATTGTGGTGAATGTGGAAGCAGTGCTCTTACTGAAGAACCAGAACCACAGGTTCTGGAAATGGATCAACTGGAAGCAGAACTTGAGTTTGAACTCCAAAAGCTTTCTGGGTGTGCTACTGACGGCCCTTGCGATGAAAAAATAAAGCCAAACTTAGATGAGGTGAACTTCTTGGGATCATTCTTTCTTTTGTTGTCTTGGACTCGGTATATTAAATATGCCATCTAGGTAGTCTGCAGAATGCAGTTAGTTGTGTGTTGTCAATTTAATGGTGCAATTTTTCCATTTTCTCTCTTTCTTCTGATCACCGGGGGCTTTGGTGGCTTTTTTTCTTCTGCTCTGGATTTTCTTTTTAAGTAATCTGTTTATTAACCATTCAAGATGTATATTTGCTCTCATTTCTATTGTTTCCAGTATGGGCAGTCAACTTTGCACCATGATTTAGTAGAGAAAACGGTCTAAACTCAAATTGCATGTCAATGTTCCTTTTCTAAAGATAATTTAATCTATTTATGCATTGTCATCCGATGTGTGTGCATGTGTTGATGCAACAAGGAATTTGGGGGAGTCTTCTATGATGGTTGATCATTTTTTTTTAATGGGAGAAACATGTCTTTAGACTGTCCAAATTTTGTAGTCCACCTTCTTCCATATCCAATTTACTTGGTTGAGCAAAATTTAGTCTTTGTGAATTAATGTTTGATCAATAAAATGTTGTGCAGCTTGAAGCTCCAGATGAAGGCTATCATGGAACAGATCATGGAGTATCAGCATCTGAATTGCATCAGAAACTAAGCCACTTGCTGATAAAACAGCAAGAAAATCAGATCATGGAGCTAGAATCTGAACTGCACCAAGCTCAGTCAAATCTGCATGAGAAGGAGGCTGAACTTCAGGCACTAAAGGACTGTGTCAAACGCCTTACTGAACTCTCGTTATCCACAGTTTCAGGCATGATTATCTCTAGAATAATGACACATTTTTCATGCTCACAAACTCCTCATAGACTTGCATGTTTGTCATTGATAACATTTTGATGGTCCCATTTAAACTACTTTTGAATGGTCAAAATGAGTTCATCTTAGAAAAGTCCGTGCATGTATTATTTTTCTTATCTCCATTATTGATAATTTATTTCAAGACAACGCCTTGTCACTTTATCCCCTTGAACTTGAAGCTGTATTTTTTTAATTTCAAATTCATTTTACTTAACTAGAGGCTTTATTAGTGAAACTTGTCTCTCTGACACTACTATATTATTTCTCAGATGATGAAGCTCAGGTTCTCTCTGATCCAAAGGGAACAAGCGATTATGGCAACAGTAACATGCAGTCTGAATCAAAACATGCAGTTATTGGGACGAAAAGACCTCTTGATTCTGAATCTTTCTCGTGTTACATGTGAAACGACACTTATCTCTGTGGGGATACAACCATACAAGGTATATAGACAACTTTATCTGCAGTCGGATAAAAGTGTAAATTACTGTAGTTGACAACTCCCTTCCATATCATAACCTAATTATTACGCCTTATGTTGTATATGTATAAATTATTTAGGCAGATATAATTATAAAATTTAGTATACCGATATCCTCCATAACATCAAGTTCTACCATATTCATTTTTAATACATAGTAACTTGCAGAGCAGGTCATGTTACTCATGTTAGTACTCTAGTATTAACTATGAACATGCGAATTTTTTATTATATAAATACTATATAGTAACAGATCTGATTATTTGATATTTTATCGTCTACTTTTTGGAGCTGAACTGATACTGATTCTCGAGTGAGTTGGGGGCCATTTTCTGTTTAATGGTCAAGGTATATTTATGAGTGGCAGCAGGAAAAAAGGGTGTTTCAGCTTTTTGTTTGACTTTTGGCTCTCTTGTTGGGAGATTATGGGTCAGCCCACTTTCTAGAGTCATGTCACTCAAAAATAGGATTATTGCAGAGACTCGGAAGTCCAATGAGGTTAGAAGTGGAAACAAGCACGGCGCTATCAGCGGAATCTGTGGTTGACTGTGGTAAGACATTTACTAAAAGGCTTGTATGGATGGCCATCGTGGTGGGGTTTCACTTTTTGAGAGGGTTGCTTCTTTCTTTTTTCTCTCCCAATTTTGCTAACCATTGTCCCATGGAATTAAAAGTGATACACAATTTATTGGCTTTTTTGACCAAGAGGGGGCAAAAATTTTCGGTTATTACGTTCTGGGGTAAAAAATTTTGAAATTCCCATTTAGGGGTAAGTCGGACCAGCTATAACGATTTTAAAGTCAGAAGTCATGACACATGTGACGATTTTAAATTTTTTATTTTTTTTATCAAAAGTCGTAGTATAATTTACGACTTTAATGTACAATTTTTAATATTCCGTGAAAGTTATTTTTTTTTTTAATTTTCATTCGAAAGTCGTGATTATTTTTATGACTTTAAAGTCATAATTTGTTGAACGATTTTAAAGTCGTATAAATATTTCCGACTTTAGTTTTTTTATTTTTCTAATTTAATATTTTTTATGTATTAAAATTATATGGCTACAGTGCATTAGTTTGAAACCGTAATTATATACACGACTTTAAAGTTGTGAATTGCTTTTCGATTTTATAATGAGCTTAGTTTTGTTTATTTTTTATGGCTACAGCACATTAGTCTTGCTTTTTCGTTGGCTTTTGTAATGGTTATTTAAATAAGTTATATGTTGTTATTGGTGTTTACGTAAACATTGTTATTATTTGAGTTATTTGAATTTTTTATACTGTCATTTAGTTTTAAGGTTATTTAAAAAAATAAAAAATTGGATAGTTAAATTATTTAAAAAAAACATGTAATTTTAATTATTATAATTTGTTATAATATATAGTATGTAATGTCAATTTTTTTTAATATTTAGTATTTAATCTCAAATTTATTTAATTATTTTTATATAATTTGTTAGTAAATTTAAATTTTAAAAATTATAAAATTTACAAAATTCAAGATATAATTTGAAATACATATATTTATAAAATAAAATTCAAATTAATTACATAGTCATTAAAGGAAAAAATTAATAATGAGATGATATTCCACAACGAGTTCTTCTAGACACGCGTCAAGGTTTTTGTTCTTGTTGCGTTGAATTTGTGTTTGGGTTTGTTCTTCTTGTTCTACCACCTCTTCCCCTTGTTCTATGATGATCACGCGTGTGTCTGTGGGGAGTGTCCAAGACCTTGCTGAACTTCTTCGTCCGACATGGGGAGTGTCTGTGGGGCAATACATCTAATGCGATCCCACGTCCATGATTGCAGGAGCAACAAACATTCACCAATTTCAGTTTGTGAGGCTTTAACAGCCCAATCTAGTGATCGAAATAAGGAAGCTAATATTGCTGCTCCCCAATTATAGGTAGCTGCCTCAGTCATATCAGCTAACAACAAAAGATACATAAAATGTACACGTGCTGCTCCTGATGTGTCCAACATCAAACAATCACCTATGAGCATCATTGGCTTTGTGTGGACATTTCCAAGCTTTTCGAATTCCATGCTCGCATGCAATTGCAGCTTGTGTGTCTTGCAACTTAAATTACGATGACTTTGTTGACCCTGTATATAAGTTAGAAAACATTTGCAAAGTTTATCAGCCTCATTTTCATTCCCTTGGAAGCGAAGAAAATTGGCCTCAATAGTTGGGTCCATATTTTATGCCTGATGATTCAAAACGACGAAAGACATTAGGAATGTCAGTCATTACTTGTATATATAATGAGATAGAAGAACCAATTCCAAATATGCCAAAAAAATGTTCATTGTGTAGAAGTGAAGGACATAATCGTCATAACTGTTCATACAAAGAAGTTGACAACTAATATTATTTGTATTTTTTTATTTTCTTTACTTTCTCATCTTCATTTGATGTTGATTAATCTTTTTATGCAAGACATTTAACTACTATTATTATTTAAATTATATTTGGTGTTAATATATCAATTACTCTTATAATATAATTTTAACTGTCCGTACAATTATTCTAAGCAAAATTATTTAACATTAGTATGCCAAATCAAATGATTACTTAACCTAATGATATTTGCCATAATAAATAAATAAAAACAAAATTAATATATCTTATTTAATATATCAAAATAGCCAGTATTAGAACACAATGTTTCAATCCAAATTACAAATTTAAAATTATTAACAAAAATTATTTTAAAATGTAAAACAATTTAAAAAAATTTAATTTATATACATACAAAAAAAAAACTCAACTAATAAAATTAATATTACAAATAATAGCCATAAATAACCTTTAAACTAAATGACAATATAAAAAAATTCAAATAACTCAAATAATAACAATGTTTACGTAAGCACCAATAGCAACATATAACTTATTTAAATAACCATTACAAAAGCCAACGAAAAAACAAGACTACAGCGCTGTAGCCATATAAAATACGGGTTACTGATTATAAAAGCTAATTATAAAATCGGAAAGCTATTCACGACTTTGAAGTCGTGCATATAATTACGACTTCCAAATGTTGCCATATAATTTTAATACATAAAAAATATCAAATTAAAAAAATTAAAGTCGGAAATATTTGTACGACTTTAAAATCGTTCAACAAATTACGACTTTAAAGTCGTTAAAACAGTCATGACTTTCGAATGAAAATTGAAAAAAAAAATAACTTTCACAAAATATTAAAAATTGTACAGTAAAGTCGTAAATTATACTACGACTTTTGGTAAAAAAAATAAAAAATTTAAAATCATCACATGTATCACGACTTCTGACTTTAAAATCGTTACAGCTGACCCGACTTACTCCTAAATGGGAATTTTAAAATTTTTTACCCCCAAAATGTAATAATCGAAAATTTTTGCCCCCTTTTTGGTCAAAAAGCCCAATTTATTGGAAAGTACTAACTAATAGAATGAATAAAAGATTGTCGGAAAGAAAGATAAGAAAAATAATGATATTTATCCGAATCAATTTGACCTAAATTTAGGTGTATAGAAAAAATAATATAAAATAAAGGAAAAATATTTGTAATCACCAATAATATCAATAATAATTTTGGTTTAAATATATTTTTTCCTTATGTTATTATTTTTTTCATTTTTGTTGCATGTAAGTTATCTTTCTAATTTTAGTCCATTCAAGTTGGTGTTTTATAAATTTTGATTCTTGCAAGTTTATTTTTGTTTATTTTTAGTCATTCTAAGTTTGTACTTTTTCAATTATAGTCCATTTAAGATTTCAATTTTTTTATTTGTAATCTCATAAATGCATGTTTATATGGATCAAAATTGGAAAAATATAAATTTATAATGAATTAAAAATAAATAAAATAACTTAAATGAACCAAAATTTAAAAAATGTAAACTTATCTAAACTAAAATTGAATAAAAATTTTAACGGACTTAAATTATTAAAAAAATACCAACTTACAAGTACAAGACGTATTTAAGTCATGATATTAAGTCTTCAATTAGTTATTTGTCCCTTTCTAAGGGACAGTAGTCTTTTAAAATATTTGAATCCATGTTCAAATAACAGTATGATTAGTTCCACATTATAATCGATACAAAAGTGATTTGCTCTAATTTCATTCTAACATGAAAATGGAAGTTGGACTTGGATGTTGTTTTAAACCCCGGACCGAACACACTAAATCTATTTTCATCTGAAGAGGCAATTACTAGATCAAATCATGACTAACACATTTACTTTTGCATATGCTTAATGGAAACGTCTCAAACGCAAAATAATCAGAACAAGGAAATTAATCACGTCTAAGAAATTCTAATGAGAATTCATTTCACGCAAGCATTATTTTCGTTGGCTATCTGCTCGCACAACTACGGACACCAGCAAACAGTTAAGTTGACGTGAACAAGCAAAAACAATATCGTGGCAAATTCAAAGTTCAAAGTGAAAAAAGAATAAGCAATTTATTTTTAAATAAAAATAGCTTGTGAGTTGTACTCTTCCATCCCTCGAATTCTTTCCGTCCTGTGTAGAGTTTTTGGAATTAACTCAGAATGATGAACAACGTGGGACAGGAAATGTCATGTCTAAATAATATTATGAATCATGAATTTGATTTAGTGAAAGAACATTCAAGTGACTGAACACCCACCCTCTGGATATTCTTCCTCCTTTCTTTTCTGATACGGACTGGCGTTTATTTGGACTCTCATTATTTGAGGTTACATCAAACTTTTAGTTTTTATACAAGTGTAATGATAGCTAATTTTTTAATAACAATAATTAAAAACTATCCTAACAATTATAACAATAATTAAAAGGATGAATAACCATTTTATTTTTGAATATGTAAATAATTAATAATTTAGTTTATGAAGGACCAAAAAATTTGATTTAATTCTTCAATGAGTAAAAAATGTGATAATTACATTTTTTGTACACTTTAATGATAAATTAACTTCTAAATTTTATAATTTAATGTGAGATTGATCCTTAATTATTATGGCTTAATAATAAAATGTTCTTACAAGACTAACTAACTCACTTAATTATTGTTCTTTTTACACATTTAAAGAATAAATCAAAAAATTTTCATTGCACTTTTACCAATTATTACCTCCCCCATTTCTTTTTATTTATATTTTAAGATTTTTTATATATGAAAATAAAAATGCAATAATTTTTCTTCATCTTCATAAAATAATCATGAGATTTTCTATTTTTTCTACCCCAAAATAAAACATGTATACAAATTAATTAAAAATTTGGTAGAACTTAAGAATATAATTGACAAAAAAGTTAATGTTATTTTAAACTTTAGAACGATACATAAATCAAAAAATCTTCCAAAAATTTGACAATTAAAAAAAATGGAATAGGTAGTTTTAACTTTTAAGTCAAAGTTTAAAAAAATATTTTTATAAAAATTATTACGAAGATTTCTTAATTACTTTATTTTTTAGAATAATTTTTAATGTTTATTACTTTAATCATCATTTTTAGCATAATAGTTGGTAAGATCATTTTTATTATTGAGTAAAATCTAACATTTATTATATACTAATAAATAACTAAATAAGAGTCGTCCTAAGGAAGAAATTAATATTATTGAACGAGACCTATATATTGTGAAGAATGTCTTCCTAAAATTGCTGATATATGCTATCTTGGTTAGAGTAATTATACATGGATATATGCTTCAATATAAACATTTTATCAATACCTCTATTTTTTAATCTCCCCATTTTATCATATCATATTATTTATTATTTATGCTATTCTTTTTTCTAGGTAAATATATGAGCACTTGGTACCCAATACCCTTATCTAGGTAAATAATATTTATATTTTGTATAGGTTATAGGCTTACCTCTTATATTGAAATCCTTGAGAAGTAAATAATAAGTTACCTGGATCAGTAGCCGAAGGAGAACCTTACGTTCCACAACCCCTCCAAATATCATCAAAACTCATCCATCCGTGGGATAAGATCAAAACCAAATTTACATGAAAACAAAATATCATAAACAAACACCTTTTTCTTTCCTTATTTTTGAATAACTACACACATAAATAACTTTTTATTTTAAATATTTAATCAATAACTTATTTTATTTTTAATAAATATCAACATTTTTTATTAATTTTTATCTTTCTTTTTATATCACATTATAAATTTTATTATAATTTTATATATTTTTTCTTTTTTAAAGTGTTAAATAACACGATGAAATGTATATAAAACATTTTCCCTTTTTACTATTTTACGAGAAAGACAAGCTTCCCTCCCATCCGCGTCATCCCATATCTTGAGTGCGTTTCACTAAATAACATGGCAGAGCATAAAAGTCAAGTGTACCAAATTTCATAAAAAGTAGAAACAAAACAAGGGTGAACAGAGAAAGATTTATCCTACTATCTTCTTTTCCTACCCTCTTTCACTCTCTGTCTCAAACACCAACAATAAGAACAGAACAAGAGTTAAGAAACAGAGCATAGAGTGGTTTGGTGGGTGGAGAGAGGAACAGAACAGAGCAACATGAAGCCACCAACGAAACCCATTTCGAGCCCTGGTCGAACCGAGAAGTTTCCACCACCGTTGATGAGATTCTTGAGAAACAATGCATCAAGCAGAAGCAGAGGAAGGTCAAGAACCACCACCACCATGTTTCTGAGAAAGAAGAACAGCAACAATATTGAAACACAAGAACCCTCTTCCCCCAAAGTCACTTGCATGGGGCAAGTCCGCGTTAAACGCTCCGCCTCCAAAAGGGTACCCTCAGCCGCCAAAAGGGTGCCCTCCGACGGCGCCGGAACTCCGACCAAATGCCGGTGCTGCTCGTGGGTCCCACATGCTCTGTTTTTTCACCGTTTAATAAAACCCGGATTTTGTTTCCCCTTTAAGTGCAAAAAAGTTTGGCCCAATTGGAGGTTCTTAAAAAGAAATAAAAGGAATTCCAAAGTCACGGAAACTTCTTCGCCGAAAACAGAGTTGAATTTCAGGGGAAGGTTTAACTCTAATTACGACGACTCAGAACATGAAAACAGAGTTATTGTTAACCCTCACGCTTTTGTTTCCAACACTTCAACTAGTCCACCGAAGAACGCTTTGTTATTGACGCGCTGCAGATCCGCGCCGGGGAGAAGATTCTTGAACGAAGAGACAGAGGTGGTTGACAAAAACAGAGTAAACAGAGAACACTCTGAGAATAACAGAGACCCGAAGTTGGAGGCGAAGTTACGGTTCTTCAAAGAGCTTGAAGAGTCACTGAGGGAGAGAATAATAATGGAGTCAGAAAAAGCAAGGGAAGAATCTGACTCTGTTCATCCTCTGGTTCTGACGAGGTGCAAATCTGAACCTGCGAGAACCGCGCAAAAACTCGATCCTGAAATGAACGGGCTTTCGAACAAGACAACGTTGAGGTTCGCTCGTGCTTGGTTTTCACATGGTTTGTGATTATTCTATGCTTGCCTCTGTAACTCTTGTTACTTGTTCTGTTTTAGTGTTTTTTTTTTGGTTTAGTTTATTATCTTATTTTATTCTTACTATTACTGAGTTCGATATATAGTTATATAATAATAAAATGAATTTTATAGGCAAATTGTGGTGATGTATTTTCTTCTTTTTGACATCTGGAGCTGTCGAGAGAATCTCTATGCTCTATGTATTGAAAAGATACCTTGGAATTAAATACAAGAAACATGGAAACTTGTCCCGAGTTAGTGTATTCACTGTCTCAGTCTCTTTTGTTATAGTTTGAAGTGTTGCTTTTCGATGCTTTCTCAGTGGTTTCTGGTTTTGCTTTGCGCTTTGTTTTCTTAGGTGGTGCAATTTTCCTCATGTGTCGGTTTCAGTTTGTTATGGTCATCGTCCAATTTATGAGAAATTATATTGTATAGATTGAGATTTACATGTTTTTGGTGAATCTTCGTGTAATACATAAATAAGTTTTTATTAATTTTTTCTCTTAATTTTATTATTATTAATTTTTACGTAAATTTAAAACTTAATTATCTATTGTATAAAAATTGGTTTATATCATAAACTCGCGATGTCATGGTATCATATTATACAATTTATACAAGAACTTTTATCAATTTAGGCATAGATCTGCTTACTCTTGCCAACTTCCCAACTGGAATTTGGAAGTGGAGACCGAGTTATTTTTTTGGGTATATCAATTCAAGAGGAGAAAAGTAAAAATAGTCGTTTTAAGAGCATCTTTAATACTAGATCTTGAGTAAAGATCTTGAGCTCAAGATCTGATCTTCACTAGATCTCCCAATAAAGAAGATGAAGAGATCTCCAACATGGAGGATGAGTTCTTGTAGAAGAACCCTCAAGATCTGCACATAGTTCAAAAAAGAATAAATTTTTTACCTATTTCTCTCTCCCTAATATCTCAAAATAAGATCTACCACTAAAGAAAAATTAGAGAGATCTTCAATCCTATGTGGTTCTATGAAAATTATTAAAAAATGGTCTAAAATCTTAATTTAAAATCTACCACTAAAGATGCTCTAAGACACTAAAATTTAAGAATTAAAATAAAAATATTTTGTATAAGACAGTGTTATCGTTATTTTAATCATATTTTTATTTAACCCATATGTTAGTAGGATTCAATTTAATATCTTTTATGACTTTGAGGACCGAGGTGAATGGCATCTAGTTTGAATGGATTCGTGAGCTCCTGGATGTGTTACTTTAATAGTATTAATTGTAATTCTGGCGTAAACATGACATCCGTTTAAGCCATTAAAGAATAAAATGTGTAGTTGTGCACGCTTCAGGGTACAAAGTATGGTAAAAAAATAGTAATTATTAATAATGATAGTGATTTCTTATTTATTTTCTTAAAGCTTGTTTTCAATTTTCTTGGTTTCGGACAAGGTATGTGGCCATTGCCAATGCAAATAGGTTAAGAAACACAATGACCAACATCCAGTAAGGATTAGGTACCAAACCACTTTGCCTTGCTTAATTACTTTTTTGTGGGGTTAACAGCTTACTCAACTAAATTCACAGTAGCCTTAACACTGCATATATGTTTTATTTATTTATTTATGGCACCATATATGTTTTAGTAAATTAGTGTAATAAGTTTTATATTAGTTTACTTGAGCATTATTCCTGGTTTATCTTTTGCAAGAAATATTTCCAATATCCTTATAAAATGGCTCACTTGTGAAACTACAACTATTATCCAAATTGTATTACACTATTAGTCTCTTACGGTTTTATCGTTCAACTTGATATGAAAATTAGGAGCATAAAAAGGAAGAAAGATGTTAACTAAGTGTCTTTCGATACTAAGAAAATAAAATAAAAATATTTAATGAAGGAAAATACTTACATATATTTTTAAAACAATGGTTAAAAATTGGAAGTTAAAAGTATTTAATAAAAAAATTTATTTATGAAATTAATATAAAATAATTTAAAAATAACTTTTTAACCGATTGGAAATATTTAATAGAGTACACGAAATGCTTTGTAGTTACTGCACTAAGAATACCTTAGCGAAAAGGGAGATATTCACTATAGTAAAATATAAACAATATTTATTAATTTTAAATAAGGTCTTATTAATGAATGTTCAAAAGATAATGGTTAAAAATTATTTTAAACACTTTATTAAATACTTTTAACTATACAAAGATTTTCCTATGAAACAATTTTTAATATATTAAATATTTTCTTGTACATTAAATAATTTTTAAGAATTTTTATTAGTCTATATTATTAAGTTTTGATAATATTAGGGTCGATCTAATGGTGAGAATTTGAATAATATGTATAAAAATCTCAGTGTGACTATTATAAAAAAAGTTATTCATTTTTTATAATCATAACTATACGAACACTTATTAGAGTATTTTTTTCTCAACTGATAACAACAAACTAAATCTTTTCACTAAATTATTTTGAGAATTATTAAAAACACATCTTTTAACTTATTCTTTCCAATATTCTTTTTATTGTTGATTAAAATTTATTAAAAATCATAATTTTTGGTAATTTTACTTTTTATTTAATAAGTATCTTTTCTTATTTTGTAATTTCAATAAATTTTAACCAATAAAAAAAATATGTATTTAAAAGTATGTATTAGAAAATGTGTTATTAACACTACTCCAACTTTTTCATACATACAAATCTTTTTAAAAATATTTTATTAATTAAAGAAGCAAGTATTTATCATGTCAAGAATGCAGCAAAAAAAAAAACATATTTTCAACATATTTTCATGTTTTCTTAACAAAAGTATTTTTTATTTTTTTAAACATCAACTTCTACAATTGACATTAAAGAAATACAAGTATATTTTTTACTCGAAATTTTTTTCTTACACTGAAAAATACAAGTTTCATTTATTTATTTTCTAATAAAATTTTCTCTTTTATTTTCATAAAATTAGCCCTAAGGACTGGCGTTAGCAAAATTCTTTCTTTTTCAATAGTTTTTTTTAAATATTTTCTAAACTAATATCTATAGGGTATTAATTAACATTTGCACCGATATTTTTATCATAATACTCCCCCATTCCATTTGGATTGATGCTTAACATTTTTTTCACACATTTTAAGTAAAACAAGTACTCTAAGACAATAGTATTTATTAATAATTAATTTTACTAAAATATTATTACTTTTTAAATTTTAATAATGTATTATTAAGTATTTTTAGAAAATAATATTTATTAGAGAAAAAAATTAAATAAATATTTTAATGACACATAGTATAAAGTTGGATCAATGGACTTCGGTCAATTGGTTCGTTTAATTGTGAGTGTATACGGTTTGCTCGACATATCAAATTCTGTACATTTTTTTTCTTTCAGAAAGACTAATCCAAAATCTAAAATTATATTTTGGAATGTAACTTTTTGTTAACTTATGAAATGATCAATCCATAATAAAAGATATTATTCAAAAAACATAAATACAAGAAACAACTTGGGAAGTGCAGAAAATAACAATCCAAATGAGTTGAGCTTGTGAGTTCAGGACCAATTGTTTCCCAAGAAATAATTTAAAAATTGTATTTCATATTTTAAATTGTTTTAAAGTAGAAGCAAGAAGAAAATGTAAGTAATTAGAAAAATAAAAACTGATCATATGCTAAATAGCAAGCATAACGATTCGTTTAATCTTTGACCTACGTAGACTTATCAAATATACTTATTTCAATGAGTCTATGCGGATCAATGCGTTTAATAATGGAGAAAGACTTGCTTAGACACTATCCTAAATATGATGTATTAGGCACATCCAATCAAATGTTGCCACCTCATCAAAAAATATAAACTGAAAGAAAAATCAAAATAGACTTAGATTGAAAGGAAAACACGATCAATCAGAAACGAGAACCGCTTCCTTAAGGCCTTCTCGTTATTCCTTATTATCATTGCATTCTGTTCTACTTTTGTCCCCAAATAAGTTTGTCTATACATTCGATATTATAGTAACCAAACTAGGCAATATTAAGAGTGCCAATAACATGTTTGATGCAATTCCAAAGAGAAATGACCGGAAAACTTGAGAGGTTAGACTAGCATACTTCAATTTTTTCTGAAATCCCATCCAACATCGAGTATATCTTTTTAGTAAAAGGATGGGAGTTATCACCCACTACAAACTCATACACAATACCATTAGTGTATTAACCACAATTGAGCTACACATAGGTTCCTTCTCACACCGGGGAAACCTTTAACCCTCCCTCTTCTTACTATGAGTACAAAATATTCTTGTAAATTATGGTCAATACTGGGTATATAAGTAGTAATTTCAAATTAAGAAGTTATGTGTATTCTAGCAACTTTACTTAAAATCGAGTTTTATTTTTTGGGTCAACAAAATTCTGTTTTTTTAAGTATACAATTTTTTATTTTATCCTATCTGGGAAGCGACATCCACCAGAATCTGTCATAAGCTTTCTTAGATTGCAAACTTTCTAGACAGGATAGAGGCTCCATGATTACTAGGTTCCAATTCAAGCAGATTATGATAAACAAGTTCAGCAAGCTCAGCATTGCCATGGCATACCCAAAGCAGAGCTCCCAATATTAGCATGGGCACATAAGTGTATTCCAAGCAACCAAATATTGTTGTGAGCAGAGTCAGCTCTGGAACAAGAAGGGTTTATGGGTGCAAAAAAGGGGTTTTATGATGTAAAAGTTTTATATTTGTAAATTGGTTTAATTGTTGTAAAAGGGATTATAGATTTACTTGACCACCATAATGTAAAAATTTCATGATATTATAATTAAGTTATGTTGATTTAGAATTACTAATAGTTTTTTCATATTGCAGTATAATGTCAAATTTTCACAATATTGAACATCATAAAATAATGCTTGTGAAAAACTTGTCATATTAAAATCTAAAAGAGTAAGCAATATCATTGAGCTCTTATATGTGATCTGGAATTGAAATGCCAAACATTGCTGGACTTTCAACCCTCATCCTACCAAAGCAGGAGATGAATAAAACTCAATCTAATCTATTCATTATTTAGGAACCTTAGACTTTGCAATTTTCTAATCCATTCATATATCACGAAATGGAAATTTTATTAAATGATACTGACAACCACGTCCACATTTAACAGTGGTGAAGTCAATGAATGGAGATTGTGGGAGTTGTGTGGTGGTAGTGATGCTGAAGGATGAATAATTTTTTTAACAAAAGTAGTATATATGTATAGAGTTGTCTTCTATTGAAAGAAATTCTAAATTTTACATAGGCTAGAGTTGAGTTAGGTTCAAATATATGCTCTAAGATGATATTGGATTTATCTATGCATACCTACTATCTTTTCAACCATGGCCGATAACTCAACAACCTTGAGCCCAAAAAACGGTGGCAGCACTGGCAATGCTTCAACACAACCAACTGATCCATCACAAAACCCAAACACCCCCTATAAGCTTCATCATGGAGAAAACCCAAGATCAGCTCAGGTATCACCTCCTCTCACTACAACATGGAGCAGGGTCGTGTAGAGGGCTTTATCTTCTAAGAACAAGCAAATACAAGGCTGATGGAAGCAATGAATGACATAAGACAGACATGCTTAGTTGCCAAAGGATTTAATCAAGTTGAAGGTATTGATTTCTTTGATACTTGTTCTCTAATTGGTAAATTAACCACCATTAGACTTATTGTTATTGCTTTAGCACTAGACTGGTACTTTCATCAATAAGATGTATAAAATATGCATTCCTTCATGACAGCCTAGAAGAAGAAATTTATATATATGCACTTCTGCTCCTGTCCTGAACAAAGCCATAAATCTGATGCACCTTCAAATTCTGCCAAATCTCTCTTTTACTTACCTCTAAAAATGAAACTACAACTTTTGTGAAATTTGTTAATCAGCCTAGCTTCTACAATAGAATCCAACCATCATGTGGTTTCAAGTGTCACAAAATCGGCTATTATTTCTCATCCAAATTCTGTTCGGATCTTGGATTCAGGGGCAAGTGATCATGCATGCTTGCATAGTTACATTCAATTTTTTTTTACCACTTACAATTGAATTAAACCTACTCTTGTTAAATTACCAAATGGTGCTTAAGTGTACCTCGTCGCTTTGAAGAAGACGTTGTTTATAAACTAATTTATTGAATTAGAAATATTTGATAAATATTTAAAATTTAATATATTATCTGATTAAACTAAGAAGATGTTTAGCAAAACTTTTATGCGAACTTCTAACTTGTTTGATTACTTTAGAAACATGTTTAATTAATTAAGTCAGGCTTTTTAGTAAAATAATTTAGTGAAACTAATCATTAAATGCAGTAAAAAAACAGAAATAAGAAAAACAGTTAGGAGCTTATATAAATTCAAGAGTTAATAGTATATACACGAAAAAAGTAAAAACATTTTATATTATCATCTAATATCAAATTATCATAATAAATTTATTGATTTTTATAATAATTATTTTAAAAATTATTTTAAAAATTATTATCATAATTTTTTATTGGTAAACAGTGTTTTTTTTACACTAACAATACATAGGTGAAATAATATTTTACTAAAATGCTAGAAGTTATAAATAAGTTCCTCACATAACTTAGAAACAAACTTTTAAGATAATGAATAAGTTCAAAATTAATTAACTGATTAATGTGTTAAGGTTAAGATTGAATCGTTTAGATATTATTCTAGTTTAATCTTTGGCAGAAATAATTCTTAATCAGATTTTACTTATTTTTTGATTAAATTTCGGATTAGTCAAGATCATTTTTCCTCCTGAACCAGAAGGTTAAGAAAATAAATATTAGAAATTAAACTAAGAATCTTTCCCAAATGACTCTTAAAGGTCAAATCAGATCCTCAATTAAACTTTTCAATGCACATGATGGAAGTGTCCTACTAGTTTAGAAATAGACAATTGGCAACAGGCATCCCTCCAGTGCAGCCGTTGATATAGGCCCAATTCCATCAAACCTAACTGCTCATTAAAGTCGAGAACCACTACCAGTGGGTTTTATATAAGTTGATTTAAGGAAGCATTTGGCTTGATTTTCTTTTTAAAATTTAAAAGTGATTTCAAGGTTAAATTAAAAATAAATAAAAATTTAAATTTAGAGTTAAAATTAATTGATATTTTTGTAGTTTTTAAATGAAAAAATTAGATTTTAATCTTGAGATTTTAAGTAAATATGGAAAAGAGAAAGTGCAAACTAAAATCTCCAAAAAAAAAAAACCTTATTTTAAACCTTTTTTTTCATTTAAACTCTTTTTTTAATTTAAAAAACCCATTTTCTTAAAATTATCTTGTTCATCCTTTTCTTTTAAGAAAAATATAATATCAAAATAGTTAAGATAAATATACTACCTGAATTTTTTTACATTTCTTTGACATGCCCTAAAAAATAAATAAAAAACATGTACATATATGCGTGTGTGTTTTCCAATATAAAATTTTTCCAAACTTCAAATTAATTATATCTCTCTCTCATAAGTATTTCAACCAACAGTTTGTCATTAGCTTCAGATTTTTATGGTAGTAGAGATATCCATCATTTGGAGTATTTACTGCTCCAGGAACTTTTCTATTTATTGAATATTGAAAGCAAAAGGCCCACTATTTATTTTCAAACCAATCTTTTGGACATATGGACCTCTGGAACAAAAATGACTTCCTGTGTGAGTTTAAGCATGGTTCCATAGCGGATTAATTCATTTTTTATTTATAAAATAACTATTTTCTATTTTTTGATAATATATTTTTAAAAATAAACTAATTCAACTTAGATTGCAGGAAAAAAATGGGTCTTTTTTTACAGGAAGGAAAAAATGGGTCTTAACTTGCTGCCATTTTGATTGAGATAAACATATATACTCTCTTACATGAAAGCAGAGTTGTTTACATGAAATGTAAACTTTAATTAATAATTATAATTTGGTAAATGCTAATTAGTGTGCTTTTAGAGTATTGATTAAAGAATTAAAAATAAATTTTTTATTAGAATGTACAAAATTATGTTGCCTATTATTTTTTTATGTTCTCATATAATTTTCACAACAAATATTTTTTCTTTTTATTTCATTAAATAATGTCCTAAAGATATCAGTTACCAAAACCCTTATAATTTTCACATTCTATAAGTGATTCTTCTTATCCTAACGTGTTTTCAAACATGTTGGAAAAATGAATGTACTTCAGTTACATAATGAATAGATGGCCTTTTTGACAAATTGTCGTAACTAGCGACTCATGTAAATCACACATTCAATTATCACAATAAATAATTTCCTGGGTCAAATTACATATATCAATTGTATATGTAAACAATGCCTAGAGGAAACTCAGCATCAAAATCTTTTTAAACATGCTACTGGTTTAAGAAAGCAAAATTAATAAAGATAACAAAGATTGATCCAATAAGAATTAGACTTGTATTTCAAAAAGAATATAGGTTCGAATTTTATTGTTGATATAAAGATTTTGTCAGTGAATAATATATAAATATTTATGTAAGTACTTATTAAATTTTAAAACATGTTCTGATGATAAACCTCAAGATCCAATTCAACTAATTTTTTTTTTATAAAAAAACAAGCGAGCAAAACACACAAAAATAATGTTAAATACTTCTTGAACAAAACGGGTAGTCACATGTTTTGTGATGTGGCAACCTCTTGATATATTACATGTGATATATTACATAGATCTCTTGGTGTGTAGTCTAAATGGAGTCGGATCGACTTAATATATATACACACACAAACAAACACATTATGTTCCTCTTTGTGACAGATTTCAATTATACACACATGTCCCAACTATTTTTCATATCTTTCCCTTACCTAATTTGAAGACTTAGCAAGTTGAAATAAGTTTAAGAAATATGATTCTCATTAATGAGTAAGTTACGCTCAATATATCTAATTAGAGTTTAGTACATTGAAAGTAATTTTCTCAAATCTTTCCAATATTAAACATATCCAATTAAAAGTTTTTGTGCTTCCCAACACACTTCCTCAAAATTGATCCACCCTTAATATCAAAGCGAATTAATTAACTTTAATATTTTTTATTTTTAGGAATAAAAAATAAAACTAAAAAATATATAATACTCAATATTCTATTTAATTAACTAAATTATACTCAATTGATGATCAAGCCTGATATGTGTGTGTTAAATATCATATGGGTATGGAATAGAAGCATTAATGTTGCATGCCATCACATCCACACCGGCATCTCACAACTTGTTGCTGTGTGAGTGCGTGGATGGCGACAATTTCAGTATATATTGTTGTTTTAAAAATAAATAAATCTGAAAAAGATAAACAAATCAGAGACATGAGCATACTGAGCCTTAGCTGTGAATTTTCCGCGAGCGTGCCCACTTAGCCCCCACCATTTGTAATAATTCATTAAAACCCTTCCAATCCTCTTTCTTTCTTTCTTTCTTTCTTTCTTTGTTTTTTCCTCCTTATAAATGATCCCAACCTTTGCTTCTTTCTTCTATTAGTTTCAAGTTTTAACAAAAAAATCTCAACAAAATTTGAGCATGCCACATATGGAGCTTAGGTCTACCTTCACCACCTGCTTCTTTCTCTTGATTCTCATCCTTGCTCTCCCTCGTTTCTCAATAGGTTTGCATCTTTAATTTACAATCACTTTCTCTCTATTTATATACATGCATGTTTATAGGATAGTATTTAACAAGGCCTAGCTAAATTTTTTTTTCTTCTTACCACAATATTAAGGATTGAACTTAAGTCCTCATGCACGTCTTCAAAGCTCACTAGTGAGTTTATGACATAGCTAAGGTGTTAATGTGTTGGTGATATTAATTAATTAATTGTGAATGTTACAGGGGAATCTGAAGCATTGCATACAGAGATATATGAGATTGATTATAGAGGTCCTGAGACACACTCTTCAGGTGTTCCTCCTCCTCATCACTTCCATATTGGTAAACAGCATTCAACTCCTCATCCTCAAAAAGGCTCAGGCAGAGGAACCAAAGCTTTGGGCTTAAGGGATAACACTTACGATGAAAATAAGGCAAGTTTTTTTTTACTTCTCCAAACTCATTGAATGTCTCTTTACTGCAGAGTACTCACATATTCATCTTGATCTGAAAACAATTTGGCAATACAACTTTAAGAATTTTAAAAACATAGAATACTTTACTGAAAGGAAAATTTAATGTCCAATACAACTTTAATTTGGCAGTTATTCCATCCGTCTGAAAATAATTATGTTTTCAAATTCTAGCTACAAATTAAGTAAAAATTTAAAAATTTAATGGTTAAAAAATATAAACCAACTTTGTATAGTTAATCAATTAAAAATTAATATTTTATACATTTAGGATAACTTATCATATATAATTATTTATGATTGATTGAAAATTTAAAACTATTTTACATTAATTATCAATACATAATTTATTTTTTATTAAGAAAATTATTTTTATTTTGTTCAATAAAAATATTATAAAACGAAGAATAATATAGTTGGAAAAATTATTAATCTTTTATTGTTTTAAATAACAAATAATTTGAAGCAAATTAGAGTTTATAAAATAATAAGAATTTTGATTAAAAATAACTATAACCAAAATTGATTTCCCTGTAGTTGATTTTGGTCTACATGAAACACAGGCATGCATGAATCTGGCGGTTTTTGATCTTTAGTAATTTTCATTCTATAGTTTGTTAGTTTTTTTTTAATTAACAAATACTAATTTATTAATTTTTATTAGAAATATTAGTTGAACATTTCGAACTTAGCTCTTTTCTCTCTTCCTTTTCCATTCACAATTTACAAACAACTGGACCAATTTTATATCTTCTAAATTTACATTCTATAGCCTAAAAGGTTATTTTATGAGGCTAAAGATCACTACAGTTAAAATTTTAATTACAAAAGATCTTTATCCGAAATACAGACATATATCATTTGTTAAGTTCAATTTTCGTTAAAAAGGTGTCAAACCATATTTTATATATATATATATACACACACACTTTTTTAAGGAAAACCATTATATAAATAAAACTATCATAAAAGTTCCAATAGTTAACAATTATCGGGCTAGAGAATTAGTAAAAAAAATAGTTATGTTTTTCTTTTCATTTGTATATTTTTTAAATATTTTTTTATTTGTTTGTTCATTCAAAAGCTTTAAAAATATTAATTATTTTTAAAATTATTTACATTTATCTATTTAAAATATTTAACATTTTAATAATGATAAAAATGATAAATTGGAATTAATGCACCTCTTTTGATTTTTTAAAAGATTTTAAATAATTTTTTTACAAAAGCTAAAAAACTGATATTTTTAAGAATATTTAAACCTACATTTAATTATGTTTTTAAGTAATTCCTCCAAGCATATTTTCTAGTTTTTTCTCTCTCTTTTATCATATTTTTTGTTCTTCTCTGGTGCAGGTCAAGAAAGTACATGAATGATCATCAGGAAGCTTTACAAATTAAATGGAGTATGACTTTGATTAGTGCTCTCATACATAAATATTTTGTTAGAGAGTGTAATGATTGTAAAGTTGAGACTTGAGATATTGTATCATTATGGTTTGCTCATGTGTATAATTGATGATAGCAAAGAATAACATTTGAATATATATCAATTTTTGAAAAACTAGTTGGATTGATTGATTGAACTTGTCGGACAGTGAATCGTCTACATCTCTTATTTGAACATTATCTCTGGATCACGATCTTTTGTTGCAGTTAATAAAAAAAACTTTAAAATTTAAATGATCCTTGAATAATTTTTTGTACAATGATATTTTTAAAATAAACAAAGACTGTTACATAATGATTTGAATGATTGGGTGATGAACAGCATCGCGAGCAATTTCGTTAAAACAATTAATAAGGAATCTTTGTGGACATTATATCAAGTTCAACAACGGTTTAATTATATACATAGCTTATTCAACCAATCAAATCATAATTACGAAGATTATTCAACCGATCAAATTATATATATATATATATATATATATATATATATATATATAAGTCTATTATAGTAATAATTATTATTAGCTCTTTTAAAAATCTGCCTAAGTATTTCTCATGAAATGTTTGCATCAATTGTTTAACTTTAAATTAAGTTATTTTTTATTGTAATAAAAGACATGTAATTACTTGTATAAGCATCAATCATTGCTTAAAACATTAATCTATATAAAAAATAATATATTTTTCAAGCATGGTAAGATGATCCATAAAATTAAGTAAAGTATTGACTTTAGAAAGCTTAATATTAAAGTAAATTTTTGTGTAAGATATTTAAATGTATATAAAATTATAAGTTCCACAAAATTAAAATAAATAGCTCATTCATTTATGTAATTATACATAGTAAATGCTATCATGATAGTGATAAAAGTTTGAGTAAGATAAATGAAATTATCGCTTCTAATTTCAATGCATTACCAAAAACTCTTATAGTCATTATGGACTAATTTAGGGAAAGTGAGGGCTTAAACTTCTTTTTTTATTCTTAAAAAATATTTATGGAGGTTTTTTTAATAAAAATTATTGGATTATAATACAATACACGGATATAATTATACATGTAATAGTTGATTAAACTTTATAGTTTATCCTTAATTATTTTTGGTGGGTCGACACCTGTTACATATATGTTCCATTAATTTTGTTATCTGTTACCGATTTATTCGCAAGTTGACTACACATATATACATGGGATGATGGCCTGAGAGAAAAAGCAAAAACAAAAACAATTTACAGCAGGTTCCGTTAACTGTCGTTTTGTAAAGTTGGTACAAAAAACTATCGTATTATGTACTAACAAAGATTACTCTTTCTTTTTTGTCAAGGATCTTGTCGCCCTCTTCGTTCTTATCCATGCAGATGCAATGCAACATTGAATTTTAAAAGGAAAAAAATAACCTATATACCTAGCTAAACACTTTGCACGATGATTCCATGACCAATAAAATGCATCGTATTTTTTTAAAAGGCTAACGTATCGTAGTGTTAATTATTAATATTGTACCAGTTTGGTTTTCAACATCCACTGTCTATAAACATTCACTTAAAAATAAAATCCAGTTGAATCTTATATTACAAAATAATTTTTCTTCTTCTTAAATCACTCTATTAATCCTAATTTTATAAAATGCATTAATGTAATTTTTATCTTATGTTTTTTTTCTATAATTTTACATAAAAACAATAAAATGAATGATATTTTATAAATGACTAACAGAGAATTTTTAAAATCTAAATAATTAAAATATTCAACTCATATATATAATTTTAAAAAAGTTTAAACATTAAAATTACTCAAGTTTATTTTTCATCCTTAAAAAAAATTATTTGTTTTTCATTCTTGAAGAATTAAAATGTGTGACTTTTTTATTCGAAATTTTTAGAGAAATACTAACCTGTTCAAATCTATGTGACATTTTTAATTCAACTTAAATTTTAAAATGTAATTTGTAAGGTTAAAAACATCCACAAATGCAAAATAGTGTTACATATATTTGTACTCTTTCCTCACCTTCTTCATCTTCTTCAAAGTTAAGATTAGATTACAGTTTGAATTTCTTCACAAATGCAGTAGAATCTAAGAAACCTTTATGTTATTGTCACAATTAAAGTTATAGACCCCATTTTCTAAATTCTTAATAACAACTAGAATCTCTTAGATAACATAAATTTCTCATCTTATTCTCACATTTTTCATACCCAAAATCTGAAAAAGCCAAATCCAAACACAACCAACATATTTTAGTTTCATCTTAAAAACCTTCCATCGAAAATTTGGAAAATCCTTCACTGAAAATCAAAAACCTCAGTTTCTTTCTTAACATTTCCAAAAGTTTGGCCCTTTGAACTTTGCTCTTTCAAAACCAACATACACTTTGGTGGCTTGGCGAGGAATAAACAGCATGCCCGAAACCAGCAATGGTCCAAGATCTAAAGGGTGCTGGATTTTCTGAATATGAGAATAGACGTCCTCTGTTTTTCAATTGCTATTTTTTTGGGATAATTGTTTCCAATCGTGGTCCATTTTCTGTCCATGTTCAATCCACTTGTGCAACGTTCAGCAACAACTCATGATCTTATCCGACATTCTAATCGACAGAGGTTAAGCTCTATGATGGACAAAGCTCTATAAATAGAATTGAGATATCTCTGTTTTAGATCACCAAGTCTACCCCTTTCTTAAAAAATACACACTATCGAGTTTGAGCGAGTGAGGGTTTGGATAGTTAAAGTATGAAGGCTTAAAAAGGTCAATAGCAATGGTTAGAGGTAGGTACATCTTAAATTTATTTTTCTTCTCTACTTCCGTTGTTTGATCTAAATGTGTTGTTTATGGTTATGAACATGTTCAGACCAGTATATTTCATTTTACATTTGGTATCAGAGCCCGTTTTCTGCCTTTGCCTTGTTACTACTTAACACTCATATATTTGAAATGTTGTTTTATTGTGTTACGGATATTTGGGGTAGACCCAATTATAAAAGAAGCCCACTAAGACTAAGTCAAACCACTCTGTCAACTAACACCATCAAGGAGAACGTGGCCTCAACCGCCCTGAGCAACCAACCAAGGATCTCGGCCAAGGTCGTGGGAAAACCTCCCCCAACTAACTCCCAGGTCAGTAAGTTATAAATATGGGTGCTTCCAGAGAACAAGGTACACACAATCCTGACTTTCTCTTCTCCTTTCACACAGTGCACACACCCCACGTCAATTGTGGTGTTTAACTCTAGCATTGTAATCTTCTTCCTTAAGGTATTCCACTTTCTTAAATACCTTCAGAGAGAAAGAGTCTGATCATATATCAATTATCTAGCAATCTTCGCTGGACATTTCTGGTCATCACGAACAAAACATTGGCGCCGTCTGTGGGACAAGTTAAACTTCAACCCCCACGATTCACAATGGTAAACACGAGAAGCAACCAGTTGGAAGGACAACAGGAACTACCCACTAATGTGGTTCCACATGACGATGTGCACGTAACTGACACAATTTCAGACACCGCTTCATCTTCTGCCCAGCCAGGACTGGGTATGTCAATCAACCCTCCACACATATCAGCAGGAATGGAGCCAGAGTCTGCGGAGTGTTTCATTCATAATGCCCTCAACTCGATCTTATCCCGGATCAAAAGTCTGGAAAAATGACATGCTCTCCAACGACAGGAGGATGTCAGTAATATCTTGATGCAGTTAGATGAACGCAGCACGAAATGGAAACATGATGAGGAGCAGCGCATACAGTGCATGGAACAACGCATCAGAAACATGGAGAGGCCGGTTCAAAGAATGGATCAGGAGCAACCGCCTCGCCCAACCAGGACCGAAGCACGACACCAAGCCAGCCCAATCTCGACGTTCAACAGCAACCACATTCATGTCGAAGTAGATACGTTGGGACCAGTTAGTCATTTTGAACCTGGAGGATCATCCCAACACCAGGTGCGAAATGATAATCAGGGATGTCGTGGCGATGACACACATATGTAGCCCCCATCGCAAGTCACCAACGTGGGGGTGAGCCCGGCAAAGGTTCAGAGCCCGATTGTCGAAATTGTGCACCAACCCAGAATAGAAGGTGGTGTATATCGAAGGAAGTATCGACGATGACAACAAAACAGTAGTCCTTTTGTTGATGAGATTGTCAATGCGCAATTCATAGAATATTTTGATGGCTCTTTTCTGTCAAAATATGATGGAAGTCAGGATCCCCAAGTGCATATCGATGAGTTCGACATGCAAATGTGCGTCCGAGGCATCGATGAATCAATAATCTCACAGATTTTTGTCACTACCCTGTCCGGCGCTGCTCAGACGTGGTTCCACACGTTACCACCATGATCAATCCAGAACTTTGAAGACTTCGATCAGAAATTCTTGCTAAATTTTGCAACTAGCAAGAAACAGCCAAAATCCGAATTCGCATTAGGAAAGATACGACAACAGCCCGGAGAGACGTTGCAGAGCTATTTAGACCGCTTTAAGGAAGCCGCTCTGCAAGTACAAGGGTTAGAAGAGAAGGTGCACGTACATCTCCTATCAGCCGGGCTCAATGGATCATCTCGGCTAGTCAAGTCGATATACAAAGATCCAGTGAAATCCTTATTGGAGTTCAGATCGCGATCCAAGAAATATTTGGAATTGGAGCAAATGGAGATCGCAAACACGGTTCCCAGAGAGCCCCGAAGAAAGCCTTCCCCGCCAAGAAACCGACATCGCCAGGGGAACATCTAACCCGACTATACCGGCCGGAATCCCGATCCTAATTTTAGGTCAGGAAAGTATGAGACCAAATTTGGAAAGTACACCCCGTTGAATACATCCCGGTCTCAAGTATGGAGAGAAGTCGCCCTAATTGACATGAAGAAGGTAGATCGACCCTGTCCAGTTTTCAAGAAGGTCGGGCTTGATTATTCCCGCTTCTGCGAATTCCACAACGGTCCGGGCCACACTATTGATCAATGTTGGGACCTACGCGATGCCATAGAAAAATTTATCCGTGCAGGCAAGCTGAAGCAATATGTAATCAAAACCCAAGGTCAGCGTAACAAGCGAAAAATCACACAGAACGAGGCCCAATCACAAAAAACCCGGGATGAGAAAAGAAACAAACATGATGGTGATGAGTTCCCGGAACCAGAGTTCGAATGCAACGTAATCTCTGGAGCCATGGGAGGAGGAGGAGATACAGCCAGTCAACGGAGGAAATATCTGAAAGAGGTTCTGTCAATAAGGGATCAACCCAAATTCAAAGGGAGTAACAGTAAAATCGAGCTCCTGTTACTCTATTTCACAGAGGAAGATTTGAAGGACGTAGTTCCCGGTCATGAAGATGGTTTAGTAATAATCGGGACACTAGTCAACTGCCGGGTTAAGAGAATATTCGTCGACAATGGCAGTTCAGCCGACATCATCTCTTGGAGCGCCTTCAAGAAAATGAATCTAGACGAGGAAGATTTGAAGCCATGCAAAACTATGTTAATAGGATTCAATGGTAAGAGTATCGACCTCAAAGGCTCCATTGATCTCCGATTGATGCTAGGAACAAAGGAGGCCTTCAAGTCAGAAAGAGTCACATTCGTCGTAGCTAACTTTTCCTCACCATACAACATCATCCTTGGAAGACCAACCATCCACAAGTGGGATATGCTGATGTCTACTAAGCACCAGAAGCTGAAAATGATAGGCAGCAACGAGAAAGTAATCACCATTCGCGGAGACCAAAAAGAATCCCGCCAATGTTATTACAATGCCGTAAAAGAAAGTGAAGGCGGCCCATCTTCACCACCCCGGATACGCCAAGGAGACCCGGTTGGACGAGAAGCTGAGGAAGGCCGACCTAAGAAACCAATAAATCTAGTAAAGCTTGATACGAGAGAAAATATCGAAGAATGGAGATCGGAACCGGCCGACGAGCTCGAGGACGTTCAGATAGGAAGTCAGACCACCCAAATCACTAAGATAGCCAAGATAGCCGACCCAGCTATCAAGGCCGAGTTAACAGAGTGTCTCCAACACAATCAAGATGTATTCGCATGGAAAGCCTCTGAGATTCCAGGAATAAAGCCAACTTTCTGCTGCCACAAATTGTCAATGTATCCTGGTTCAAAGTCGGTAGTCCAGAAGAAAAGAAACCTTGGCCCGGAACGAAAGCAGGCACTCGAGAAGCACATCAAAGAATTATTGGAAGCCGGCTTCATACGAGAGATCCAGTACACCACCTGGCTATCCAACGTGGTGATGGTTAAGAAATCCAACGGCAAATGGCGAGTATGCGTCGATTACACTGACTTGAACAAAGTATGCCCTAAAGATTCATATCCGATGCCGAATATTGATCAGCTAGTAGACAATTCATCCGGATGCAAGATATTATCATTCATGGATGCTTACTTTGGGTACAATCAGATTGTCATGTACCCGGAAGATCAAGAAAAGACAGCATTCAGAGGAGGCAAGGCAAATTATTGCTATAATGTAATGCCATTTGGTCTAAAGAATGCCGGGGCCACATATCAGCATATGATGAACAAGGTCTTCGCTTAACAACTTGGCCGTAACATATAAGTCTACATAGATGATATGATAGCAAACACGAGCGCAACCGGGAATCATATTCAAGACCTTGAAGAAACATTCTGCAGGCTAAGAGAGCACAACATCCGCTTGAACCCACTCAAATGTGCGTTCGGCGTAACAGCCGATAAATTCCTATGGTTCATGTTAACTCATAGAGGAATAGAGGCCAACCCAGACAAGTGCAAAGCCGTGTTGAATATGAAGTTCCCGACAAATAAAAAGGAAGTTCAGCAACTGACGGGGAGGATAGCCGCACTAACACGTTTTCTTCCTAAATCAGCGGAAAAAACACTTCCTTTCTTCAAACTTTTGAAAAAGGAAGCTAGTGTTGGTTGGAACCTATAATGTGAGGCGGCCTTCAAGGAAATAAAAAAATGTTTAGCTTCCCCTCCAGTGCTGTCAAAACCGGATCCTGGTGAAACACTGATCCTTTATTTATTAGTAGGTAAAGAGGTGGTAAGCGCCGCACTAGTTAGAGAGATCAACAAATCTCAGTCATCGGTATACTTTGTAAGTCGAGCTCTTAGAAACTTGGAATTACGATATCAAAAGCTGAAAAAAGTTGCATTCGCACTTCTCATCACCGCCAAAAGACTCCGCCCATATTTCCAAGGCCATACCATAGTGGTCCGAACCAATCAACCAATCCGGCAAATTCTACACAAGCTAGATTTGGCTGGCAGAATGATGAGTTGGGCTATCCAGTTATCCGAGTTCGATATAAAATATAAAGCCCAGCACGCCATCAAATCTCAAGCTCTAGCCGACTTCGTGGTAGAACTAACCCCGACAAACGAAGGCAACGTAATTGTATGTAGAGGCGAAGGAACAAGGGGAGTATCCATTGAGCAGTCCCTACAGCTCAACTTCCCAACATCAAACAATCAAGCTGAGTACAAAGCACTGATAGCCGGTTGATAGAGGCGAAGGAACAAGGGGTGACGAAGGTAAATGTATTCACGGATTCTCAGCTCGTCACAACACAGATTAAAGGGAGGTATCAAGTGAAAGGACCTCTGTTGGTCAAATTTTATTTTACTAGTCAGAAAAAGTAGGACTTCAAAATGACATTATTTATTGCTAAACAAAAAATTTTCAGTTATGGACTTAAATTAAATAAAACAACTGAAAAACTTTATGCAAAATGACATCTATTTTGTCCTGCACCAGAATCTATAACCTTCATACGAACGTCATAATTAGTTGAAAATAAATTTGGTATATATACAACTTGCGTAGGTGGTTGAATTTGTTGGTAGCATAACTTTGATAAAAAAAAAGGGTAGGACCATAGCTTTGATAAAAAAAGTAGGACTTCAAAATGACATCATTTGTTGCTAGACAAAAAATTTTCTGCACCCTTCACGGTATGAAACCATCCATTAGACACCATAATTCCATCTAACTTGCTTCTAGCATTTCCCCCCTACCTGATACAATGTGAATTTCGTACCAATCATAGGAACATCTGAAAGATCCATGTTGTCCATAAAGTAATTAAACTCCTTGCATATCAATCCTCCAAGTCAATTACCACATGTTTTCAAAGCTGAAATTTTTTTAAAATGCGACTTCAAAGTGGTAAAATGAAATCGTAAATAAATATACCACCCTTTGTAATTTTGTTTTTAAAAGTTATATTTGTTTTTTTTAAGGTAGTCGTAAGGTAATATACTACTTTACTTTTTTGGTGAAGTCGTAAGTTATATACTACTTTGCTTTTTTTTTTTTTTACTTTTTTTGTTTGTTTATTGCTTTTAACGTTGTAGTTTTTGTTAATTTTTTAAACTTTATTTGTTGTTTAAGTTTTCAAATTATTTTGTTTAGGAAATGTTAATAATATCATGTTATAAATAATTATTCTATAAATAACATTCAATTAAAAATTTATTTAACAAAAATAAAAATAAAAATATATTTTTTAAAATGTTTAAAATATAATATTAATAAAATTAATTATAATAATTAGAAAATCTACTTATTTAATTAATTTTTTAAATGTTTCTTGAACAAAAGTACAAATAATTATATTTGTAAAATCATTTTATTAACTCTTCGCAAACAAAATATCAGCGGAAATTAAATCAAAGTTTATAAAACTTACAAACGAAACGTTCAAAGCAAACAAAACAATAAAAGTCTAAAGTAAATAACGCAAGTTAAAGATAAATATACTGAAAAGATATTAAATTTTAACTTTTGATAATTCATCAGATTCATAATTATGTGAATTATAACAATTTATAAATCATTATGCATCCCATTAAAACATATTTAATATACAATTTAGAAAGTCGTATTAAAAACAATTTTTAGTAAATAGGGCAACGAATAATATATTCGCTACGAAAAATTTTATGTAGAGGAATTGTTGAAAAAATTTGAGGTCCAGTTCAATATTAACAGGTCTAATGTAAAACCATACACAGAACGACAGACGTAGAATATCATTTGAATAGTGCATAAAATCAAAACATTTGCATAAAATAGTTGTATACAAACCCAACCAATTCAAATATTGTAACCTTAAATACATATACGACTAAAACTTCAAATTATATAATTTCATGTAATTGGCACCAACAGAAAACACATATCATCATGTACCATGTAAGGTTAATGTTAATGTTACACTGATAGCCAAATCTTAAACCATGGAAATTGAAAAGTCAAACGTAAATCATAAAAAGACATAATTTTGGATATTGTCTACGGCATTTTGAAAGATCAAATGAACATACTGTATATCAAGTAGTGTACCAAAGAACAATGGGATAAGATGGATGTGGGAACTCCATAGTAAATTCTAAATTTTTCGACAACTGTTTCTGTTTCGCAAACTGCCTCCACCCGGCTCCTAATTTTGCTCTGTTTTTGTCATGATTCAGGACAACCTTGCATCACATTGTCCCTTCAAAATATAGGTGGGTGAACTACGATTGACGTAAGAAGTGGTAACAGGGGGATGGCACATCCTGTAACAAACAAAACTTTGTCACTCAACAATGGGGAATTACACGTGAACACGTATCGAAAACCAATGGTATGAGACATACATGGAAAATATTAACACTTACAACGCTACTGCAGGAGACCTGGTGTTTAGTTAGGAAGAAGCGGAAAATGATGGAGTTTGGGTTCATTCTGTACAATGAATGCCATTTCGGATAACCCTGTGGTGGAGAAGGATTTTTCCAAACAGTTATTAAAAAAATGGACCGCCCAAAAAGGTGAACGTCATCTGCTCATGACCTTTTAGACCATAATAATCTGCAACGGTCGTCCATCCATTGTAAATTGACGGGTGTTGGACAGATTTGTTATAACGAACGACATGATGGTTGCCATAACAGTCAACTAAAAGCCACATTCTGTCTAAATGTTGTTTCCAATTGTAGGCAAATGTTTTACTAACCTCTGCAAATGGATACATACTTAAACAAACATCATAAATAATTGTAGGCACAAATGATATAATTGTATGTAAAACTGTTTAAAACAAGCATGTGACACCTAACCTGGTCGGCGACATAAACCGTGTTAAACGAAGCTATTGGTCCTGCCCTTCTCATGATCATCAGCACGACATCCATCTCGTCGTTGGTGGTTGTGTTTTTCGCCATGGCCACTGATTTGTCGATATGAAAGCAGAAATACCGGGTGGCGGTGACGGCTACGTCAGGATGGAAGGCTGAAATGGTTCAAAGTACAACACTGCTGCAATGACTATCGGAAAGGAGTAAATGAACAGGAATGTGACACAAACGTTATTACATGTAACCAAATGGGCCATGCATGTATGCTGTGGTAACCGCTATTACATGTACGTTATTGGGCCATGTATTCTGCGGTCATCAGCTCAATGACAGCCAAACAAAAAACGTCCACAACGTAACAAAAATAATTCGGCCCAACTGTTACACACTGTAAGCCTTTCCATATTCAATCATAATTGTCATTATGATATTGGTTAACAAGATTTTAAACCCTGGACCTGAAAACCAACAATTATAATGGAAGGAGTAATGGTTTTTTATTTTTCCATAATGATTTTAAACCATCGGTCGTTCTGCATCTTTAATTTATTAATATTAATTATATTAATATGTGTGCTGGATCAAAGCCATTCGTGTTGTCTTGGAAAGCGGGCCTGTGAAGTCTTTTCACTTACACATCGGTATACGTGTGTGACTTGGAAAGTCACCTAACAGTGTGTCAGTCGGCTGCATTAATTATAATTATCGTAAATTGGGATATTACATCATAGCAAGTTATCATTACTAGGTGGTAATTATTACGTTGCTTGGCTCAAGAATTTGGGATTTCGGTTTCCGTGACTCCACATTAAGGTTAACTGCATGTGCAATTTGTGTTGATTGCGCGTTTTGGAAATTGAAGTTTTGTAATGATTATCATTGAATGAAAATGGAGATATCGGAGAACTTAACCAACTCGACCAGGTAATTGTCATTTTTAACCTTATTCATGTAAGTAAAACTTTGGTTGCATTAAAAATTTCCACCACATTCCTGTATGTCAAGTGTTTGGAATGATGGTCTAACAGGACCGGCCATGTTGGCGACGACAAGATTTCCGACATCAAAGACAACGATGACATAGGCCACAGAGCTTCAGAGGAAAGTGATGCTGTGAAGTTTTGTTTTTTACAAGTTTGTATAATAATTTTTTGTTGCAACCACAATTTGTTTAATGTAGTTCAACGTTTTAATTGAACAGGTTCGTTTGTCAACTGAGACAACATGTATTACTACCGGTAAATGCAAGAACTCCGATGATGTGTTTTACATCTTGAAAAAGATGGAGACCATTGAAAAAACACTGAATGTAATGTTCTCTATAACACAGTCTGTATAAAAATTCATAAAATGAAAACCATACAAATACCGACGAACTTTTTTCATTTCATTACTTGTAGTTGTTCGATACATATGTTCACAACAAGCTTCGTGACCTAGAGGATAGTATAAAGGGCATTGTAATGGCCATTTTGAATCTATCTCAGCAGGATCCATGTGCATCGCCAAACAATATAGGCGACCTTGTGCCTGTCTGTGGAAGCCACAATTCGTCGCCTTTGGAAAAGACGGTGGATTCGGCGAAGGCAAAACGTGATCGACGGAATGACCCAAGCAAAATGGGGGGTCGTTATGTTGGACGTGGTTCTTCGTCACATATGAACAACATTGAAACCATTATAATCCCAGAAGATGAAGAGGGTAATGATACAGAAAAAAATTCAGGTTTGGTAACCGAAAAGTTTTTGCATGACTATAGAAAAATGGGGTTGAAACCGTCAACAAATTCTTGGCCATGGGATAAATCCGACACCGATACAGGTTCGGAAGAAAGGTGTAAGGAGAAACCTTTCATGAGCAACTATAACATAGGTGTTCAGTTCAAAGTAAGTAAATAGTTTCGAATACCGAATACAACATTGGTTTCTATGTTTTCATTGTTGTCCATTGACATGGTTATGACGTCCAAATGCAGGGAAAAATACCAATGGAGTCAACATATAATGTTGATCATACCTTAGGTGGAAGAAACTTTAAAAAGATTAAAACTGATACGCAATCATTTACATATAATGTTGATAAATTGAAAATGAAAGAGAAGGCTACTGCAGATATTAATAGCAGGGCAACCGCTGTGTTTGAAAGACCAAGACTGAAACCAAACGCAAACAAGGGTAATGGCCAACTACTTCCGAAGGTAAGTGTTGATTTTTGCACCTTCATAACAACTGCTGCGTTCGTCATTACTACTGTACGGTTATACCAAACAAATATCAGAATTAACAGTGTTTTTTGACCTAGGGTACGATTTGTGTGTTTAAGCCAACTGCGGACATGAACCTGACTGTGTTAGAGGCACGTGTTTGTGCTTATATTTTCAATCCGAAGCTAGACCCAGTGTATGTAAATTGCGTGAGCATTAGTCCCAAATATGGCAAATATGTGTTATTGTTGTGACAATTGGTTTATTTTTTTTTTCATTATCATTTAAAAACATTGTGACAACAATAACAGCGGCAATGAAATATTATTCCGGGTTGGAAACAATTTCGGAACCAGAAGGCATTTTGAAAGTTTGTGTCCGAATAAGACAGTTGCGCTTGAGGTACAAATCACTCACGCTGCCATATAGGGTTTTACTATAGTACCTTCTGAATGCCATGGTTGTTATCCGTTTGATGTGAGTGTAATAAACATGTACAAATTGTGTTGTTCATGGCGCTAAAAATTACACACTCACAGATGAATGAGACTAACAACACAGTGTGGTGTCTTCCTCCGACGTTTGCTGTATGAATTCATTAACTGTTGAGCGGTTTATATATTAAATTCGTTAACTGCAATTGATCATGCATTCATTAACTACGATGCTTGTAATAGGTTGATGTACTTTCGGGTACTGATGTATCAAAAATACTGGACTATTATGGAAAAGATTTCATGCCATTGTATGCAGGTCTTAATCATGTAAGTTTTTTGCAATTTATCAAGTAGTGAGTATCAATTTTATTACTTAATATCATATCCAGTTATTGTTTTCACACAAATAGATTTACATTCCAATATTTGATCACTCCAATCACTGGTATCTGCTTGTTATAAGCATTCATTATAAGAAATTGTATCACTTGGATTCTAACATGACGGTTGAGTCGTTAGAGGATCGAAGACAAGTAATTCGGATGATGGTATGTAACTTTTTTATTGGTGTAGTAAACAATTCTTTCGCATCAAACATTATGTTGTTGAAGTCTGTATTTTCCTTTTTATTGCAGGGTCAGATAATGTCATGTCTATTGGCTACCATGTATGACACCGAAAACATGATTTGGGATGCACAAGATATGGACAATTGGGACATTGTGCAACCTAAGGGGATCCCAAACGACGGATCCAGGTAACAAACTCCAAACTGCCATGTCAAATATCATTGTATAATTTTCGGTGTACCTGACTATGTTTTGATACAATAAATTGTGTAATGCAACGACAATTCTGCTTTGTGGGTCCTTGAATGGATGCAGATGGAAGAGACATTCCTCTGTATATTGTACGGATTGGTAAGCAAGCTTATTCGCATTAGGGTTATTCGGTATAGTTCAAATATGGTGATTTAACCCCCACCCAACCTAACCTGTAATATTTCATGTTTTAGCTTAATGACAAACATGTGAGGATGAAAGTTGCAATGAGGTTATTGTTGGGCCCACACAACGATAACAAGAACATGGTAGTCAGCTCTGCACAACTGAATTGGGACAATTTCGTGCTGGGCAATCGGTGACAATGGAATTAGAAATATGACATATTCATGTCCTACGTATATTTTGTGGTTTTTTGAAAAAGTCGCGTGTATTTTTTGCTATTTTTGTGGACAATATCATTCATGTATTTAATGTACACAATGGCCATGTCATTAATGAGTTAATTTTGTTGATAAATATCACAAGTTTTGTGTAATAGAAACTGGGTATATTATGTTCATTCCTGACTGCCATGTAAAATAGAGTAATTTTTGGTACATTAATATAGACTAAGACTCTAGGACTAAAAAGACATATTTTATATATATACAAACTCAATAACTTAAATGAAATGTTAAAAAGTAACATAATATATACACACAACAGAATCTACTTATTCCAATAATTTATTTAGAAGATACTTTTTATTTGTATCATTTACTTTTATAAGATCTAATAATTAATTGATGATTATATTTTAACAAAGAAAATTAAAATAAATTCTAAATAAATTATTCTAAAATAAATAAATGTCTACTTTATAGATGTATATAATAAATGCATGTATATTGACTAGTCACATCAAAAACTACATCTGTAAAGACACGTTCTGCTGGTGTACTTTCCTTCTTTTATCACATGCTAGATCTCTTTGTAACCAGTAATAATTCCTTCGTAGTTGTAGTACAATATTGTCCGCTTATTAGTTTATCATACTAAGTTATTATTATTATTATTATTATTATTATTATTATTATTATTATTATTATTTGTAAGTCAAATAATATATTTGTTAATTTTGTTTGTATCATTTAATTCAGAAAATACAGTATAATTATTATATTATAAATGACATATAGTACGTTGGGTTAATTTAGGGTAAAAAATATAGTGTAAAAGTAAAGTGTATTAATAAAAAAATAGTGTAAATAATAATTACTTAAATTAAAACAAAAACCCAGTTTTTAATAAAAAAAATTGAGCAACCAGGTGTGTAGTAAGCAATAAAGGGTGCCGAAAGTAATTGCTTTATGGATCTGGGCCCAAATACAAATAAAACCTAATCATTCCCATATAAAAGGCTTCTATTACGGTGCTGCATCCTCTTCTTTTTTTCTTTCGCTGCCGCATCCTGATTTTTTTGCTTATTGACAATTATTTCATTTTAATTACTTGTATTATTTTCAAGTTATTTCGCTTATTGAGATTTTCGCTTTCATCAGTTGCCAGTAGTTATATTTTACTTTAGTGGTGTGGTTGATATGTTTATGCCCAAACGACATTAAAATAATGTTTCCCAAATTCGAAAAATATGTATATGGTATTGTAAAATCGCTATGATTATATATATATATATATATATATATATATATATATATATATGGGGTGGAAGCGAGGACTAGGGAAAAGAAATCAGAACACCCAATGCATATGGAAAGCAGGAATAGAATGCGGAATTCACATGGCTATATACAGTGATAACAAATAATGCAAACCTTAAAACATAAAATTAAACTCTCAAGTGCGGCAGAGCCAACGAGATGAGAGGGAGTAGGTGAGAAGAGAAGATTCAATTAATAAACATGCAGAACAAGAAAACAGATATGAGAAAACACTTGTTTATTTCTCAGGGATTAAAGATTACAATGGTTGCAAACTCAGAGTTTACCTAAGGGGAACTCTCTGAATTCTGAAGACACTCGAAAATTAGAATTGGAAAAAATGGAACCTGTTTGTAAGATGAGGGACGCAACCCTTATAAAGACACAAAATTTCTTATTTCTACAGTTCCGGTAGACTAAACCGGAAAACCTATCGCTACAGTAAAAACTAAACAGTAGTCTGCCGCAGGAAAAGATGATGTCATGCTGAGGTTGGTGATGATGTCAGCTTATCTATTTGACTGAAGGAGCTTTCTCCACTTTCCCTTCAATTGTTTGGTGATCTGAAGGAGCTTTCGCCACTTACCCTTCAGATGATTAGCTGACTAAAAGAGCTTTCTCCACTTTCCCTTTAGTCAGATGGTGCTGAGATTGTATATGCCAAAGGAGCTTTCTCCACTTTCCCTTTAGCTGAAAGGTGCTGAGATCTTTAGTCTCAGTCGTCTCCACCTAGATTGATACCAAAGCAATCATCCTCATTCTGATAGAAATCGTCTGATGATTCTGAGGAGGCTTCAGCCGGTTGCTTGGACGAGGAGCAGGCGTCCTGGTTCTCCTTTTCTATAAGTTTAAAGATCATTCTCATGTTTTCTTCAAGCTTCTCTTTGGAGGAAGAAGCTGCCAGAGCTGCTAACACTTGAGATCTTTGGTTGAGAAATTTGCAGGCTTCAGGGTCTGCAGCTTTGGTGAAGGTTGGATATTGTTTAAACCAAAGCGAAATCTGATCAGGACTGGTTCTTGCATGGTCAAACTGGGGCCACCATTTCACCAGAGCTTGTCGTTTGAGTATTGGTAATTATCCTTTGATGGGAGTATTACCATAAGTATATCGCCATTGGAAGATCCACACGAGGGAAAGTTTGCTGAAGAAGTGAAGATCCACTGGGAACGGGTCATTGTTTGGATGCTCGAACTTCTTCGTGAAGGTTGTTAATCCAGATACCACCTCAGAAGGGAGTATCTCAAGGGTTGGTCCAAAGAAATTCCACCACTGTAGGAACCATTGAGGGAACTTGTATTGGACATTCTGTTTGAAATAAATAAGCCAGGAATGCATAAACTCTTTATTTTGAAAATAAAAAACATTATTCCAGGCAGTTTGATAATCCCAGTATGAAAAACCAATGGGATCATAGTTTTGCGAAAAACGTTTGATCTTATTCATATCTCCAAATTCTCTAGGTGTTAAGACCCTAAGAATTTGCAGAGTTGAATAAGCGATTTGCTCGGAGTCCCTGTTTTTATGGTGTTTAATCTGGACTGAGTTGGTGTCTACCAAAATAAACTCATAAAATGCCTTGTCTTGAGCATAGATGTCGGCACATAATGGAATTGGTTTCCCTGGAAATCTTTGGGAAAGATTTTCAAGGAAACTTTGTTTGGTTTAGAATCCCAAAATTCAGGTTCTATTTGGACAATCTCCTGACAGTTAGACTTTGGGACATATTGTGTTTGGGGTTTAGGTTTTTGGACTGCCAATGGTTCTGGTTGCTGAACTATGGCTTTGCCTTTGTGAAGGGTTATGGGAGTTTGGGACATGGTATTGATCATGTCTAGGATGGTTTGGTTTTCTTCCGAAGTAACATCAGACCATGATTTAGATGGAAGGCCTTTAGGAAGATGGGAAAGACCCTGTTCATGGAGGGCTAAAAGGGTTTGGATGGGCATGGCATAATCTGCCGTTGTTTGAGATTGAGGTTTTGGTTTCTGGGTTGGTATTCCTGTGATAGATTGAGGTAAGATCCGGGTAGATGACCCAGACTGGGTAGATGACCCTGATTGATGTTTGGAGTCTTCTTCCTGGATGGATGAAGATCCAGCCCCTGCAGATCCTACATGGGCAGTCAAACCAGCAACAACTAGTCTTGGTTTAGTGACTGTAACTTTTCCTTTCCCTCTTCCTCGTGAGGAGGAAGATTTCACTGAGTTGGGCATGAACTTACTGATCTCTCCCCTGTAAATATTCACGAGTAAGGTAATCAGGTAAGGAGTTTAAAGTACCTTTGAGAAATTCAATTTCAAAATCAAAAATACTTAAAATAGCTTGCTATCGGGCAAAAATCTGTTTAGATGCAAGGTTTTTAACATCTTTTTGTAAAATCTCTTTTGCAGACTTACAATCGACACGAATTAAAAACCTTTGATTAAGCAAATCAGATTGAAATTTAGAAATGCATAAAACAATTGCCAAAACTTCTTTTTTAACTATGGAATAGTTATGCTAAGCAGGATTCCAGTGCTTAGAAGTGAATGCAATTATTTGTTCTTTGCCATTAACAGACTGCTTGAGAATACCACCATAACCTATGTCAGAGGCATCTGTCTCTACAATCTTTTTGGCTGAAGGATTGGGAAGATATAGACAAGGAAGGTTTTGAACTTGGGATTTGATTTGTTTGACAATATCAGTATGGGTATTTGTTCAAGGAGGAGGAGCCTTCTTGAGACGATCATACAGAGGTTTGGCAAGGTTACTCAGTTGAGGGAAGAAGTCAGCCACATAATTCAGACAACCGAGAAAACGCTGCAGTTGGGTTTTTTCGATAATCTGATCTGGGAATTTGTTGGAAAACTCAATGGCACGATTGATAGGAATTATAGTTCCTTGATGAATGTTGTGACCAAGGAAACGAATCTTTGTTTGAAAAAGGTTGATTTTAGTTTTAGATAAAGCAAGACCACTTTTCTTGATTACCTGAATGAAAATGTTGATGTGTTTAAAATACTGGTCAACAGATTGTGAAAACATAAGAACATCATCAATATAGACAATAATAAAAGAAGAGTAAGGATTAAAAATGTCATTCATAATTTTTTGAAATTCTGAAGGAGCATTTTTTAATCCAAACGACATTACTCTCCATCAATATAGACAACAATCCCTTTCATTTATTTGAATTTGCCAAAATCCTGATTTCATGTCAAATTTTGAAAAGATTTTAGCGGAGAAAAGGCGGTTTAACAGATCCTTCTTATTGGGAATTGGATATCTAATCCATTGAAGGGCTTGGTTTAGGGGTTTGTAGTTGATGACCAGACGGGGAGATCCACGCTCAATTTCTGCTGGTTTGTTGACATAGAACGCTGAACAAGACCAAGGACTCTTACTTTTCCTGATAAGCCCTTTCTGTAGAAGATCTTGGATTTCCTTTTGGCAATGAACCAGGAGGTCTTGGCTCATCTGGATAGGTCTAGCTTTGGTTGGGATTTGATGATCATTGAAATCCTTTTCATAAGGTAGATCAACGATATGCTGTTTGCGTTGCCAAAAAGCGTTAGGAAGATCGGCACAGATTGAGTTTTGGATTTGATTAAACAAAAACTTGATTTTATTAATGATAATTGGTTGGTTAAGCAAATCATCAATTTTCTTATAAGAAATTTTTTCTTTAAGATAATTAATTTGGTTTTGCTTAAAAAGGATTGGGTTTAAATCTCTAACTATTGGGTCTTTAAGAAACCTAAAAGTAATAGATTTGTTTAAATAAGTTGTAGAAATGCCTTTATCAGAAATAGTTATTGAAAATATTGATTTGATAAAAGGCGTTCCTAAAATAACAACATTTTTCAGATTTTTAACTAAAAGGAAAGAGGTCTTGATTTTCAAATCTTCCTTTTCAATTAATGCATCTGAAAGTTTGTCGTTAACCCAAAGCTTAGAACCACTAGCGGTACTAAGGCGCTCAGAAGTTTTTTCAAAATACTTAGTTGGAATTAATCCTTCCTGAATGCAGTTTGAATCTGCCCCTGTGTCAAACAGAGCTTCAGTTTCAAGGATATGGGTTCCAACAATAATTTTGACATTTATAAAAAACTTTTGGATGGTTAGTTGATTAATTAATTCAAAAATGTTTGGAGATGCTACAGGAATAACTGAATCATTTGGAGAGTCATTATCAGAGGGTTGGTTACTCTGATCATGTTTCTCCTCATCAGTATAATCACCAGATTGCAGAACAGTCAGAATATTCTGATGAACATTCTGTTGAACATTCTGTTGTTCCTTAATAAGGCGAATTTCAGCTTTTAGTTGATTAACCTCATGCTGAAGATCCTGTAGGGTTACTGGTTTAATAACACTCTTTTCAAATCTCTTAAGGGTATTATTAAGATTAAACTTGTTAGTTGTTAACAAATTATTAGCTTTAGAAGATGAAGAAGAAGATGGTTCATTTAAAGATTATTTTAATTTTAATAAAAGTTTTTTCTTCTCTTCAGGGTCCGAAATAGAGTTAATCACCTCAAAAAGAAGATCTTGCTCCCGGGTAAGGACATTGATTTGGGAGGCAGAAGGACAGTTTTCATCAGTCGAAGATAGATCATCCTCTTGAATTTGATTCAAATTTTTCGAAGATTGACCCTCAGAAGTTTCCTTATCAGATTCATCTTCAGAGGAAGAATCTACTAAGAGCTGATTAATCTGTTCTTCAACAACAGGTTCTAGGTTTAGATTCCTAAGCTTCTTCTTAAGCCTACAATACTGACTTTTATGGTCGGGTTTGCCACAAGTCCAACAAACTACAGGCTTCTTAGGGATGTTTACCTTATCAAAGGGAGGTTTGGTATGGAATTCTCTTCTAAGCTTCCTAGGTGGGGTTCTAGATTTGTGACGGTGGTAAACAGACTTTCTAGGCTTCTGTTTCTCTGGTTTATGGGTATGCTTCTTGGACTTCCTAGGCTTAGAACAAGGAAGGCCAAACTGTTCACAGAAATTTCCCAAATCTCTGCGTTCTCGAGCCTTTTCTTTGGCAAGCTGATGCTGAATCTTATCATCTTGACAAATCTTTAAGGCTACTTTCTGGATATAAGCAATAAGCAGTCCATAACTTAATTGCTTATAAGGGATTTCATTATTAGGGTGTTGACTACGGATCTTATCCCTAACCTTATCTCCCAAGGATTTTGGAAGACCAGCGAGGAACTTTTCTTTCCAGAAAGCTTCTTGGCTGTCTTCACGGGCAAAGACTCTAGTAAGGAAGGTATCCTTATACCACCTAAAGTCAGCTAAAGTCTTACACCTAAGGTTGGAAAGAAGTTCAGCAGATCTGTCTTTCCAAAGACTGGAATCTCCTATGAAATGCTGAACTATGGTAAAGATTAACTGGTTGACCGAATCAGGAATGGGTTTACCTTCTCTGAGAAGGATGGTGCCATCATTTTCCGTTTTGACAGCTTCCTGAATGGTAATCTTATGATCCTCAGTTAGGTAATTGTCCCACCAGCCTTTTAGTTGTCCAGTAAAACCAGAAACTAAAATATTTACAATAACTGCTTCCGAACAGTTAAGGTTTGTATCATAGGCTGTGGAGACCATGGTCATTTGCTGGAGGATGTTGAGGATTTGGTATTCGATTTTGCCATCTATATTCCATTCATAGACATGATTGGAATTAAAGGATCTAGATTGATCTCTTTCTTCTAGGAGAAGATCTGGGGGGGATGCCCTATGGTAATACAGCTTAGAGGGTTGTCTCTAATTGGGCTTATTTCTAATAGGGTTAATTTGGACAGATCTTTTAGAGTCAGAGTTACCATTTTCTGACCCAGCTTGGTCAAGGACATTGATTTCCTTATCTTTGTCCTTCTGGGCTTCATGCCTAGATCTGGCTCTAGTAAGGGTTGTAGGTTTGGAATGGGCTTTATGAGAGGATTGAGGAGTATCTTGAATTATAATGGAAGTTAATCCTTCAAGCTTTTCTCTAGACTCTTCAGAAGGCTGACTAGGAGGTTGGTCGAAAGCTTTAAGTTTGACAAATTCTTTCTTAAGCTTATCCGTCATCCTAAAAGGTTTAAAGATTGGGGTTTGAATGGTTTTGGAGGAGGATGGGCCGGCTTCAAGGCTAATACTGGGTTTATCCCTTAATTTTTTCCCAATGGTCTGGAGGTACTTGTTGGTATAGTTGGATTGTTCCATAAGATTCCTAATATCCTTGGCTGAAATGGTTTCTGTCTCATCCTTAGACTTAAAAGGTGAGGCATAGATAGGGTCATGTTTTTCATTCCTGATATTAGGAAGGATAAACTTGGTTGAAGGAGGGAACTCAGATCTAACTACCTGGCCATCTTTAAGGTCATATCTGGTGATGACACTAATGGTGTTTGGCTCTAAGAAATGGTAATCTATCTCATGGTAAGCTGCATAAGACTTAAACCAATCAAAGAAGCAGATCTGGGTTTGGACTAGGTTGAGGAAGGAATAATACTCTTTCCTAATCTGGGTTCTATTATCATCCCTATAATGACTAAGAAACCACTCTCTTTGAGGAGTCATTTCCTTAGAGTCGAAATCTAGCTTAAGGGCTTCATAATCTATGCAGGTCTTATTAATCATGGATAACTTCATAATCTTGCATAGATGAAAAGGTTGGAGAAGGGATAGACCTAGACTCTTCCTCAGGATTCTCCTGCTGATGAATAGGTTGAGGAATAGAGGACGAGGTTTCTACACCCTAGAGCTTGATTCTGCTACTACCTCCACTGGGAGCAGCAGAAAAGGATTTCCTAGAGAAAATAGATCCAAACATTTCAGATCTAGAGTCTCTAGTAAAGGAAGACCTAGCAGTGTTGAAGGAGTTGGACCTATTGAAGGTGATTTCTACCTTCCCAGAGTCATACTTCCTAACTGACTCAAAACTAGGTGTGGTTTGGGGTTTAGCTGGAGCAACTTTGTCTAAGGCCCAAGTCTGAGGGAAATTGATATCTTCCCACTTGATGACCTTAGGGATAACTACCTTGGCTTTGGTGGTGTCAGTAAGGAACAAGGTGGTTTCTCCAGTTTTCCTAGGTTTGAGGACTCTGGACACACATGAGTTCATTACCTTGTATTGAACTCGGTAGATGATATTGACCAGGATGGATCCAACCTTCATATCGAGGCCATGGAGTTGGACATCTAAGGTCAGGACGTCTAAGATGTTGGCATCCTCAAGGCTGATAGTCATATCAGGATAATAGTTGAAGTAGATGGGTCCATTACTAAGGCTAGTTTCTACGGTGCCTAAGATGGAGTCAGTAAACCGGTTGTGACGGGAGTCTCTTAAACACAAAAGAATTGAGGTGTTTAATCCTTCGATCCCTAAAGGTTTAGTAGCAACCTGGACAAATCCAATATGCAACAAATGATAATTTTGTTTATGTTGTTTTAAAGAATTGGTTGAAAGCTGTTTTATTTCGTCAAAATCAGTTTTAAGGCGGATATTGGTTTCAACAGTCCAAATTACAAAATCAGATTTACGAAAATATCGGCCTTCGGGTTTGTAAAGCTCATTTTCTGGAATCCTGGGTATCTTCCAGTCATCCAGATCCTGATTAATATCTTCAAAAGAAACTTCTTCTTTGAAAATATTACGGTTTGAGGAAGTTAAAGCGTTATCGGTTTGAAGAGAAGGGTCAAAGGAGGAGGAGGAAGGTTGTGAAGATTTAAAAGAAAGGCGAGAGGAGAAAGAGCGAAAAAAAGAAGACATGGAGGAAACAATCATAAAATAGTCCCCTGATATCATCGCCATCCTTTGGTTCAATA
>CM023950.1:5636300-5719897 GCA_013407115.1 Glycine latifolia
TTACAGCAGGTTCCGTTAACTGTCGTTTTGTAAAGTTGGTACAAAAACTATCGTATTATGTACTAACAAAGATTACTCTTTCTTTTTTGTCAAGGATCTTGGCGCCCTCTTCGTTCTTATCCATGCAGATGCAATGCAACATTGAATTTTAAAAGGAAAAAATAACCTATATACCTAGCTGAACACTTTGCACGATGATTCCATGACCAATAAAATGCATCGTATTTTTTTAAAAGGCTAACGTATCGTAGTGTTGTTTATTAATATTGTACCAGTTTGGTTTTCAACATCCACTGTCTATAAACATTCACTTAAAAATAAAATCCAGTTGAATCTTATATTACAAATTAATTTTTCTTCTTCTTAAATCACTCTATTAATCCTAATTTTATCAAATGCATTAATGTAATTTTTATCTTATGTTTTTTCTATAATTTTACATGAAAACAATAAAATGAATGATATTTTATAAATGACTAACAAGAGAATTTTTAAAATCTAAAGAATTAAAATATTCAACTCATATATATAATTTTTAAAAAGTTTAAACATATTTTTTGTCTAGTAAAATTACTCAAGTTTGTTTTTCATCCTTAAAAAAATTTATTTGTTTTTCATTCTCGAATAATTAAAATATGTGACTTTTTGATTCAAAATTTTTAGACAAATACTAACCTGTTCAAATCTCTGTGACATTTTTAATTCAACTTCAATTTTAAAATGTAATTTGTAAGGTTAAAAACATCCACAAATGCAAAAAAGATGCCACATATTTTTTTACTCTTTCCTCACCTTCTTCATCTTCTTCAAAGTTAAGATTATATTACACTTTGAATTTATTATTTCTTCACAAATGCAGTAGAATCTAAGAAACCTTTATGTTATTGACATAATTAAAGTTATAGACCCCGTTTTCTAAATTCTTAATAACAACTAGAATCTCTTAGATGATATCAATTTCTCATCTTATTCTCACATTTTCCACACCCAAAATCTGAAAAAGGCGAATCCAAACACAATCAACATACTTTAGTTTCATCTTAAAAACCCTCCACCGAAAATTTGGAAAATCCTTCACTGAAAATCAAAAACCTCAGTTTCTTTCTTCTTAACATTTCCAAAAGTTTGGCCCTTTGAACTTTGCTCTTTCAAAACCAACATACACTTTGGCGGCTTGGCAAGGCATAAATAGCATGCCTGAAACCAGTGATGGTCTAAGATCTAAAGCATGCTGGATTTTCTGAATATCAGAATAGACGTCCTCTGTTTTTCAGTTGCTATTTTTTGGGAGAATTGTTTCCAATCGTGGTCCATTTTCTATCCATGTTCAATCCACTTGTGCAATGTTCAGCAACAACTCATGATCTTATCCGATATTCTAATCCACGGAGGTTAAGCTCTATGATGGACAAAGCTCTATAAATAGAACTGAGATATTTCTATTTTAGATTACCAAGTCTACCCCTTTCTTAAAAAAAAACACCATTGAGTTTGAGCGAGTGAGGGTCTAGATAGTTAAAAGTATGAAGGTTTAAAAATGTCAATAGCAATGGTTGGAGGTAGGTACCTCTTAAATTTACTTTTCTTCTCTACTTCCGTTGTTTGATCTAAATGTGTTGCTTATGGTTATGAACATGTTCAGATCAGTATATTTCATTTTACATTTGGTATCAGAGCCCATTTTTTTGCCTTTGTCTTGTTTCTATTTGACACTCATATATTTGAAACGTTGTTTTATTGAAATATCAGTATTGTGTTTTTTAATGTTTTAATCATTAACAAAACCTGAAATCATATGAAAATTGAGTTTCTAAACTTTCTGTAAATTAAAACATGAAGTTCGGTGTTGAAAATGGTTGGAAACCATCGAGGTTCCTTTCAGGTATGTGGGTCGCAACTGGATCAAAGTGACTCAATTCAAGGTTGAAGACGATGCAGGCATGCAACGACCCTCGTTCTTTTTTTTTGTGTCTTTTGATGCTACAATCTCGTGGGCCATGTGACTAATATTATTAATTATATTAAAAAAGTTATATGCAGACCCTTGTTTCTACTTAATGAAGCCTAATAACCTTTTTATTTCACATGAAAGTTTATATTAACAGCATTTTGCTATTTACATTTTATCAAGTACTTTAATGATGCTCATAATTAATTTATTTATGTACTAAATTGTTTATGAGTTATGTGTTTAAATTATTTATTTATTTAGTTTAATTGTATATTTATGATATTTGTTTAAGCATGCAATATTATATTAAATAATTTATGCACATTAATATTAAATGATTATTGGATAATTGTATTCTTATATTATTTATTTACTTCTTGAAATTTTGTGTATAATTTTATGATTATTATACATACAAAGTTATAATAAATAATTTTTCTATGCAATGCTATTTCAATTTATTTGCATTATTCAGAATGTTATACAACTATTTAGCTTTTATTAAGAATTAACTAATGTTAGGTGATTAATATAATTTAATTAATTAGAGAATAGCCACAACATCTTTAATTGATTAAGTTTATATAATAAGTGTTAAAATCATATTTAAAACATTATTTGTGATTAATCATGTGTAATGTAATAAAATCTACCCACAAAAATTTTATTATATTTGTATGACTAATTAAGATAAAATATCAGGTTATATTTCTTAATTTATCCATAGGAATTAAGAATAAAAATAATAATAATTTGATAGTTTTATCATAAGTTTGAATCTAATTAAGTAGAACTTTATCCCACAAGTAAGTTTTATGTCACTAGGTTCATAAACTAATACATGTTTTACATTGGTAAAACATAATATTTTATTTAGTCTCAAAGTTTGAATAATGAGAATGTATGTTTGAACTTTAAATCAATCTGTGAACATTTTCGACATTAAGTGTGATATTCCCGAATTAAAAGGGGACAATTATAAGGTTTGGAGGGAGAAAATTCTCTTTCATTTAGGCTGGATGAACCACTGAATATAACTGAAACTAGCACTCCAAATGTTGTTGATCTTTTTGAAAAATGGGAGAGATCTAACTATCTCTCTATGATGTTCATAAAGACTAATATATCTGCTATTATCCGTAGTTCTATCGATCAACATGAAAAGGTCAAGGATCTTTCGAAGGCCATTGATGATCAATTTGTTACATTTGATAAAGCCCTTGCCAATACCCTTATAATGCAATTCTCATCCTTAAAGCTCTATAGGATAAAAGGAGTGCGTGAGCACATCATGCACATGAGGAATATAGTGGCTCAATTGAAAGGCTTGGAAATTACCATGTCAAATTCTTTCCTAGTACACTACATTTTATGTATTTTGCTTATGATGTATGCCCCTTTCAAAATCTCCTATAACACACATAAGGATAAGTGATCAATAAATGAGCTATTGACTATGTGTGCTCAAGAAGAAGAAAGGTTGATAATGAAAGAGGGTGAAAAGGTATACATGACTACGCAGGGAAAGAAGAAAGGGGATCAATCCAAGAACAAGGGCAAGATTTTTGCTCAACTAGACATTAAGAAAGAGTCAAAATGTTTCTTCTGCAAGAAGAAGGGGCACATGAAAAATGTCTGCTTAAAGTTTAAGAACTAGCTTGGCAAGAAGATACTCCATTTACTTTTGTTTGTTATGAATCTAATATGGTGAATGTTAATCATAACACATGGTGGATTGATTATGGTTCTACAATAAATGTTTCTAATACTTTATAGGTATTGAAAACCTAAGGAGACCAATGATAAGTGAGCAATACATCTATTCAGGAGACAAGATGAGCTCAAATGTGGAAGCCATTGGGACGTGCAATTTAGTTTTAAGTAGCTATTTTATTTTGCATTTAGAAAATATCTTTTATGTTCCAAGTTTTTCTAAGAATTTGATTTCTGTATCAAGACTTGAAGCATGTTGGATTTCCTGAATATTGGAATATACGTCATTTGTTTTCCAGTTGCTATTTTTTTGGGAGAACTGTTTCCAATCGTGGTCCATTTTTTGTCCACGTTCAATCCACTTGTACAACATTTAGCAACAACCCATGAGTTTATCCCACGTTCTAATCCACGGAGGTTGAACTCTATAAATAGAACCATGTGCTCTCTGTTTTAGATCACAAAACCTACTTCTCTATTCAGAAAAACACACAATCAAGTTTGAGAGAGTGATAGTCTGGAAAGCTAAAACTGTGAAGGCTTAAGAAGGTCAATAGCAATGGCTGGAAGTAGGTACCTCTAAAATTTATTTTTCTTCTCTGCTTCTGCTGTTTGATCTGAATGTGTTGCTTATGGTTATTAACATGTTCAAACCAATATATTTCATTTTACAAAGCCTTCATCGGAGCCACTGCCATTCCTCTCGTCAACGAAGTCCAATTACCTCCAATAAGCCTCAGCAACTACGCCACCGCCTTCGAGGAGGACAACCTCTACAGCGCGAGCTCAAGTTCGCGACATAAGAAGAGGTGAAACAAATCCATTTCGCAATGCGGCCCACCACCCACTACTATCCTTAATGTCACTCTAGCACAACCCCAGCCAATATCCAATCGTGTTGTCGTGGCCATCAATGGATTTAGATTTGGTTTTCTAGCAAAGGTTTTGGGAATTCATTTTAGCAGAAGTTCTAATTTTGTACTTAGCTTGCTTGTTTTGCTTTGATTTTTTTATCTTGTGGCTATGGTTGAATGGTGTTTGAAGAAGACGAAGAAGATGAAGATGACAAAAACAGAAGGATTCAAAAATTTGTGACAATTTTTTTTTATATATTTTTAAAAGTTTTTAATCTTCAAAAATCATATTTTAAAATTTTAAATGAAAAGGATACCACGTATTTGGATGTAATGGACAATAATTTCGAACTAAAAAATCACACATTTTAATTTTGTAAGGATGAAAGTAAATAATTTTTTTTACAAGGACTAAAATCGAATTTGAGAGATTTTATGAAGACGAATAACATTTTAGTCACTTAAAAAAAAACTTTAAACTTTACTCCAAAATCCATATATAAAAGTTTACCATGTAAATAAGAACTATGTTTAAAAAGGTGTAAAAAATATGTGTACCGAAAAAAATAATACGAGCTCAGTAGTTGAACTGGACCTAGATAATAAATTTTCATATTTCCTCATCGATGAATAATTAATCGAGAACACGTATATATAGCCATATGTGATAAAGGGATTGATGAAATTGGATGACAGAAACATGCAACCACAAATGCATGTTTGAATGTCAGATCCAGGGAACCACCTGGACTCCAGGCCAGCGAAGCTTATCGTCTCAATATTAATGCTTTCGTCCTGTAACCGTTCCTCTAAATTAGATTCATAAATATTGATAAAAAAATAGATTCATAAAATAAAAATTAAGCAGCCACAGAATATACCGTATAAGTGATGTCTAATTTTAAAAAATAGGTTCAAACTACAAATGAACAATCAATGTCATTGCTATAGATACCAGCAATAGGAACTCCCTAAAAAACGAGAAAAAAAAAAGATTGGAAGTAAATAGCAATCATGAGAAAATTAGGAAAATCATAGTTTTAGCTAAGGCTTCTTAGTTTAGACATAGAAAAGCAACAACTGCTAAATTTAAATGTTAGTTGTATTTGTTAACTTGTATCCATTCTGATAAGATAGTTTGCCAAAAGATGTTTAGTGAAATGTATCAATTAATACACACTTGGTTCTACTCCAATAACCTCTAGCTCCCTTTACACCGCTATTCATAAAATCATGTTTATAGATAAAAGGGAGATGATGATACGGAGAAAACATACCATTGATAAAATAGTGGCAGTGAGAAGAAAAATACATTGACACACAAAAGGGTAGCATTAATGTTAGTGAACTCTTTCATAAGGGAAACTGCGTGATGATAAGAGTGATGTATTATACATCAAGAACAAAATAGGATTTGTTAATGGAACGATCTAAATGCCAGGTATTATACAAAGATGAAAGGATTATAGGACAAAATCTAGTCCATTGCACCTTGGCCCAAATGCACATGTGGTAGTAAGTGTGATGTGCAAAAGCAACTCACACAGATACATGAAAGGATAAATTTTATGATTTTTTCATATCTTTGAATGATGTCTTTGGGACAGTAAAGGCACAAACTTAACCCTTGGCATGAAACCGATGGTTAATTTTGGCCATGCTTATCACTTAGTAGTAGATGATTAATATTGAATAGTAGGGGCTCATCTTAGCCATGCATGGGAAAACAAGAAAAGTAATAAATTTTCAAACCCAAAATACACTAACAAGGAGGGAGAAAAAAGAAAAGTTAGAAGAAGGGAAAGATCCAAGTGTGGTCATTGCCAAAAATATAGGGACAAAAAAAAATGTTGAGGTTAAATGGTACTCACTCCACTGGAAGAAATTCGGCCAAGAAAAGAAAGACAATGCAGGATCATGGAATGAGAAAAGTAGTGGACCGAAAGTATCTTAAATGGAAATTGATGGAGGCCTGATTCCTAGTTAATAAATTAAAGCAACAATGTGATAAATTAATGTAACAGGTGGGTCAAGATACATGTTATATGTTGCAAAACTAGTAACCAAAACAAAATGTGAATATGGAAGGTATGATTACATATGGAAGGCCATGGGTGATTGGTTCAAGAGTAACGGAACAAATCACATGTCGTGATAATCTGTTGTTAAGGGAAGAATAGGTAACCAATCAATAACAAGTAAAAATTCCAATTAATGGTCAAAGTGCGATAGTTTAAACTTTAAAACCAGTCAGAATGTGAAATTGCCAAATGACATTGATGTTGACTATCTTTTAAAGAATATATTCTAGACTTCAAGTGCAATTTACTTTTAGTTAGTATATTAATTGGAAAACTAAGTTGTGCACTAACATTTGTGGCTAATTTTGGTGTCATTCAGGACTTGTCTACGAGGAACCTGAGTAGAAAGGGTAAGCACCAAGAAGGGCTATGCCTTCTTCTGCCTATATAAGATGGAGGTGTGGCAATGAAGGTGGATAGGCCAATGGAATATGGATGCAGACTTATGCCATTAGAGGCTAGGATATGCGTCAAAGCCAAAGATGAAGGGACCTGAAGTAAATTTGGATGTAAACAAAAAATGTTTTATGCAATATGATTCATGTGTAAGAGAAAAAATAACCAGATTTCCCTTTTTTAAGTTAATAAAATCAAATTCATGTTTTGACTCTCAATTTTTTGGGTTCAAGCTCCAACATTGTATGTATGAATTATGATGTATCAGTGATGTGGAACAAAAGTAGAATATATCTTTTTATCGTACATGTATTTAGGATCTGTATACACCAGACCACTCGTAATCGTTAAGAACCTATATGATAATCATAATCTATGATTCTATGCTTCTGTTGTCGGCGCCAACATTTTCATTACCAAGTCGTGCTAACACTTTCTAAAAAGATTACTTATTTAACCGAGTAAAATTATCAAGTCTTTAATTTAATATAGGATTTATTCTCCAATTCTCAAAAAGAGTCATTTTCAATTAATAGATGTTCAAATTCAGAAGGACGGGAGGAGCAAGATTTGTTCATAGTAAAACAGAACATTACCCCAGCCAAAAATGCAGGACAAGACGAGCAAATCAAATACGGTATTCTTACTTTCATCTGTCATTTCCCACCCTGCAACTAGTATTAATTCTCTATCTTAGCAAATAATAATAATAAAGCTTCCATATTTCTTATATCTGCTGCCTCATGAAATATGTTTAGTATTTATCATGTTGGCAACTAACTGTAGCTAAGGAGAATAAACCTCCCCCAAAGATATTCAATAATCCGAGGGCAAGCTAAATGATGAGTTAAGCACGAATTAATTAGTCCCAAATATTTAAACGCAGTACTTAATTTATGTGGTCAAGATTTCAGTCAGTAAAACACAGGACAAAAATAAACATTAACATAACTCCAGAGACCACAGAACGATAAATTTTTTCTAGTACAATTTAACATCACAGAATATAAAGTGAGGAAAAAGTTCTACTCTCCAGGTGCAGAGACGCCCTGCTTCAGTCTCTCCTTTTTCATCTTCTTCTTTGAGACTGGCTTCTTTTTTCTAGGAGGGAGGGTCTTCTGTGCATATGTGTAGAGTACATAGTTTCCAATGAGGAAGGTCAACAGCAACCCACCAACAAGCAGGAGCACAATTAAAGCTGGGTTGAACCCTTTTGAACCCTAAGTGCAACAAAAACGAGACACTTCCATAAGGTCCATGTCAAGGAGCGATCAAGAAAAAAGAAATTGCAAAATTAACAATCAATATACAGGAATTTATTTTAGCAAGAGGAAAAAAAATGCAATGAAACATCACAAGCAAAGCAATTGTCAAAGCTATCCAAGCATAAGATAACATGTACATTATAGTTTTCTTTAAAGGTGAGCCTCTGTTTATTGCAAAAGAAGAATAACAACAGGAGAAAGGTGATTTTTTATATGGCATGGTTAAGGTAGAACTTTCTCTTTAAAAAAGTAGAATATTCTCCATAAAACTATTTTATGATAGCACATGCTTGAGATTGGTGATGAAGGTATATGAAATTCCGATATTTGAAGGGGCTACTTTTATGCCCAAAAGTGTTTCTATAAATTTGCAAGCTGTCTTACAGAGAATTTATCAGAAATGTTAACTTCTAACTCGGTTTTATGGTAAACTAAAATTGAGGGAAAATTATAATTACACTTTTACAAGTTAGAAGGCTTTAAGTTAAAACTAAAGAGTTTGGTTTGTTTCCTGTTTCCGAAAACAAAATTAAACAAATGAACATCTGAAAATTATTTTAAGAACTAATAATAAGTTTTTAAAATGAAAAAATCAGAACATCTCTAATAAGTTGTTTTGGTTTTCTACTTTAAACTTTATACTATACTCATGCTTCTTATTGCACCTTCACATCTTCCCCTACTCTTACTCTCTAAAAAATTAGTCACACAAATTGCACAAATCAAATTTTGAAACATAGAATACAACAAACTTGTTCGGAATGCTATTCCCTACTTCAGTAATGAAATATGGACTTAATCATATCTTATTAGTTGAAACATTTAATGTTGTTGTAGTATACCCACAACTAGTCCCTGAGATTGTATGGTAAGACATTTTAATCAGTAAGAAATTAAAAATCTTCCGTTAATCCTTGATTTTCAGAAAACGTCATTCAGAAAACAGTAGAAATGAAAATAGAAAACAATAGAAAACTTTCATTATTTTCTATACAAACTTTAGAAACCATGCAACAAAATCAAAACAATGAATCATTTCGTAAGTAAATGCAAAAACAGAATGTGAAAAGAGAAAACATGTTTCTCAAATCAAATGCTATGTTGTTGATACACGAAACTTCAAACTTGAAAGTCAATCCAGAAGTGATTTTTATGCATCAAGGAAAGGTAACTCTTCGACACGCATTTGCAATTTCATTAGACAAAAAGAAAATATTAAAACTGAACCATCGGTGAGTGTGCATGCATTGTTCGAACACGGCAATAACCTTTTTCTGCTCTATATCCATGTTAGCTTCGAAAACATGGATTGTCATAAACTTCAATAAAAAATGCATCGAACAAATTAAAAAAAAATTATCCCACACAATCACATCAAATAAATGGAATGGTCAGAATAAATAATCACAACAGACAAGCAAAAATCATGAGTCAATCGTTAAATTTGAGAACAAACAAAATGCGATTACTTAAAAACATTCAATTATAAATTTTCAGAATAGCGATAATTGAAAGAACAACTAAATGAAGCAGCTAATTAGTAAAAGAATGCAAGGATCTGAGCTTCAGAGAACATAACGATGCTGATGCGAGCTTGATTCGATCAACGATTTCGACTTACAATGGGTTTAATTAATGGAAGGAAAATAAAAATTGAAAGAGAGAAAGGGATGTATATGAGAATGGAATTACCCCGCGATCGAAGGAAGGAGGGACTTTGTCGGCGAATTCGAAGTCGTCGGCCATGGATGAACGGCGAAATGGAACAGATCTATGGCAAGAGGAATCACGGCGTTCGTTTTTGTTCTAAAGGGAGAACGTTTCTGCACAATGTACCATTAATATATACTATCAGACAGATTTTTCAACCCATGGTTTTTCTTCTAAATAAATAAACAATTGTCATAATGGAAGAAATCTTTTTTATTTTTATTCGGCCAAATAAACTATTTGTTCTTTTATTTTTATTTTTTTAGTTTAGTTTTATCATTTATCTTTCAAGAAATTTAATTTAATTATTTTTTTTCAATTTAATTCTTCATTTTTTAAAAACTTTGCTTGATTTTTTTATCCCTTTTTTTTGTTTAATTTGATCTTTTAGTCTATTTAAGGTTGACTTTGCTAATCGTTTAAAGATATGAATACTTTTTTTTTCATACCCATTTATTTTACTTTTTAAAAAAAATTTAATTTTGAAATGATTAATTACATCCATTTTAAATGGATCTAAAGAATAAATTGAACAAAAATAGGATAAATAATCAAAATATTTTTGTAATGATAAATAATTAAATTGAAAAAAAAATAAAATAAATGATAAAATAGATTATTTGACATTTTTTTAGCTTGTTGTTAACCATTGTACTTAATAAGAAACTAAAAAATAATAATATTGATAGTATAGATTATATGAAAGCTTAAAAAAGGTTATTCAATTATTTTTTTTCCTTCCTTAACCAACATCTCAAGAATACTAGTTAACATTTATCTTATTTTTATTTTATGTTTTAAAATATTAAATTGTTTTTCATTTATGTTATTTAATAAATTTTGAGGGAGTTATTAAGAAGGTATTTAAAGAGGTGTTAGGAAATTACCAAGTTGACTCTTTTTAGATGGATAAAATTTATATGAATTAAACAAAATATTGAATGAATGAAAATAAGATGAATTTGTTTTTACTATACCCTATTTAATGTATGCTTGACTTTGAAAATCTATTTTTACTTTTTTTATTATAAAAAAGTTAGATTATGGAATGCTTTAAACAAAAAAATAAATAAATTTATAAGCTTAAATTATACTACTTCCGTTTTCTTTTATGAAATTTTTTTTACACATTAAGAAAATTAATTTATTTCATTAATTATCTCATTCCAATTAAAAACAAACATTTTTCTTAAACTATTTTTCATTGGAATTTGATATTAAGCACAAACCACATATTAAGTGTAAGATATTTTGAACATAATCTTATTAAATAAGACAAAAATATTGAGTCTTTTTTTTTTTACTTTTATAAGAGAAGGGAGGAAGCAAGTTTGAAAGGAATCAAATACATATTCTTTCTTTAAATAAATTATTATTACATTATGTTTAAATGTGTCTGACTAATATATTTAACATGAGAATGTTATTTTTTTCCCTTATATTTAAGACTGAATGGAGGAGTAGTTAATGTGATAAACTATACATTAATCTAAAAAAATATATTTGATTATGTATTTTATCACTACTCTGAATTGACTTCATTTAAAAATTTAATCATTTTACTACACTAAATAGTACCACACAATTAGTCAAACTTTGAATAATAAAAAGTATGGTTATTTATTTGAAATTTTGAGTTAATAAATTTATTGTATTAAATATTACACAATTTTATTATAAAGGAACCTCCTTAAATACCGTCAGGATTTTTTTTAGTTTAAACATATGTTTAAGAACAGTGATAGCATATTTTGTAAATTTATTGGATGTGTTGTGGTCCTTCGAGTTATGAAGTACTTATTTTTTCTAAAATAAGTGTGACATTTTAAAAAAAATCCTAAAACAAGTATTGTGTTAATTTTTTTATATAATATTAATTGTTTTTTCATTAATATCGTTAGTAAGTGTTATTTTAATTTTTAATGTAATATTAGTAATATAGTTAATTTTATAAAATTATTACTTATTTTTTATTTATTTATTAGTTTTTCTTAATCTGTATAAAACAATCTGTATAATTGAAAAAATAATTATATTAATGATAAGAGAGTTTCAAAAACTAAAAGTAATAAAAATATTTAAAAATGAATAAACGTATGTCCCATAAAAGTTAGATGTAATTTTAGAAGAAACATATTAATTTAAGATAAATTTAATACTATAAACTAAATTAATTATTTTTCTTAATAAAATTAATTGATTAATTGAGTCAAGGAAGTGGGAAAGTATAATGTTGTTTAAGAAGTTTAGTATTCTATCATATGCATCATATGAGTCTATTAAACTAGATTATAAAACAATTATGGAAAAGTAAAAGAAAAAATTTGAAAGTGGATATAGCAGCTAAATACAGAAACAATTATTTTGATTTTTGGGACCATAATTTCGGATTTCCATCTACTGGGTTTCTGAATTTTGCTATGTCCACAGCACTATGTTCTTTTGCGGCTGCAATCGTGACACGCAAATGATGACATTCGAATCATTAAGGTACAAGACAAGTTTGTTTTGTTGGCTGCCTATGTTTTCCCAAAGATCACGTGTTTATCTTCACTGTCAAAACAGGATGTATCAGATCGACTTCTTATTTTTGTTGGCAAGAGAATATCTTTTTTAACCACCCTAATTTGGGAACAATTATGCCCAGTGTAATGTTTCTGGAAATTATAAAATTGAAATGGTGGTTGAAAAGAGAAAAAAATAATATCAATTTGAATTTCTCTCATTAACAAATTAATAATTAACATTAAGAGATAAAAAAATTATAATGCTCCCGATATTTTGAACAATTATTTTTATTCCACTTTGTTTAGGTGATTTTCACACTAAATAAAATATTTTTGGCTTTTTCGGGTAGGGAGTTGGTATGCCGTATGCTGATGCCCATTCTGTTAAGGTAATGCGGGTTACAGCATTGTGAATTATCACTTTGTATCTTAACTAGTGAGCATATTTTGTGCTATTATTTAGTCAATAAAAAATAAAATAAATTGGCTTATTAAAAACCTATTTGAAGCCGTGTAGAAGACAATTATACTACCATGAAGATGATAACCTCATAACCATATCCCTTTCATTCTAAATTATGAACAATGCCAATGAAAGATATTTATTTAGTCAAATTGAGACATAATTTTAAAACATAAAAGACGGTGAAAATACATGTACCTATGTAAGAAGAATACAATAAATATTATTAACTTAAATTTGTCATTCAGAGTGGACATTATACAGTAGTAAATTGTAATATGGAAATTCTTATCTCACGTCACTACTCACTACCACAAGCTTTGGATAGCGCTACGCAAATTTCCCCTTTTTGGTGAAACAAAAGAGTTTTGGTCCTCAATCCCTTTGATGAATAAGAAAAAAGAAAAATTATGTCGATGAGACTTGAGATATCCTCAGCACCCGACCTTAATTCTGTTAATGTGTAATGGAGCCAAATACTTTATCCGTTTTTGTTATCTAGTTTTGCTTCCAATAAAGTAACTTGACAAGGACCATATAAAGATAGACAACCAAGAATACAAATTCCATAAACCTTTAAGATGCTCGACTTTGTTAGCTGTAGTAACATATGACATGCCTATGAACAAAGCAAACACAAGGGAATTACTTCCTGCAAATAGGGAGCGTGCAGAAAATAAAAGCCCAAACTTAAGCTTATATATAAGTCTAGGCCCAATGGCGTAATGCAATGAATATGGTAACCCAGGCCCAGTACGTCCCACCCGTTTTATTTTGACGCACTCGTGCATTATAATCTATGCTAATTATACATATTATCATGCACAAAGGGCAACCTTATGTTATATATTAATTGGCATTGAGGTAGCGACAATCTTTTCTGATTTCACCTTCATCTCCTGTTAAAGGATTGGTCTCTGACAACAAAAGAATGGCCCTTGAGAACTGTTGGTTGAAATATTCATTGTCGTTGGCCATCTTTTGGACATAAGGTGCAGTTAATGGGTCAGTGGCAAGCTCTTCATCCACAATTAGAAGACCCTTGTGTTGCAAGATGTTCTTGTAGTAGTTGTTGTCAATGATCATGGGCGTTTTAAGGTCGTTCCTTGAATACAGAACAGCTTTTGGATCGGGATTAGGTGTTGGGCAGCGACGTTTTAGGTACACAGCGTGTGCAGGGTTTAGTGTTGAATCCACGGTGGGGTATAATCTGTGCACCAGATTCTTGCAGTGAACTCTTCCAACCGAGTGAGCTCCTAAGTCAACCAACAAATAACTCATGAAATAAATTATCTTGAACTTTCTCATCACATATGACATATCTATGCATATTTGTTGTATAAATAATATCATGTCTTCTTAAATATTACTATAGTACTCATGCAACTGCTATGTTTTATTTTATTGGCCCATTTTTATTTTATTTTTATAGATTACAAAAGGTTATTTAAATATATAAACGAGGAGATATAAAATAAGTTGAATGATTAAAGAAAAAAAAACTATGGATTTGATTTCTTTTGACTAACAAAATTAACATTCTAATAAATTAACATTTGGAGATAAATTTTTTTATATAAATGAGTTTTACATGTTAGTGGGAGACAAATTCTCACTTCCAACAAATTCCGTTTTAGATGTACGTATATACAAATAGTCTCGTAATTTTTATTGAGATTAAAACTGCATATAGCCTATATCATACTTTAATTTCTCCAATTTCAAATATAAGAGAGGAAAAAATATATTATTTTCTTAGTTTTAAATATAATTTTTTAACTTATTTTATTTTATTTCATTTAATATTATTATCTTAAAAATATTATTCTTTTAATCGAAGTTTTAGTTACGATGACTTATTTTTATTTCTATTATCAAATTTTAATCAAGGGTAAGTTGTTAAGAAATTTAATTTTTAATTGAGATTTATACAATTAAATATGATTAATTAATTTTTTTAATTAGAGTGAATTAATTTTTTTAATATTTGAGACCGAAATAAATATATATAATAATGGCAGTATATTAATTTAATTGGCAAAAAAAAGTATAAATTATACTAATAAGTTTTATATTAGTGGCCTAGTTTGACTAGTCGTGTCAGGGTTTCTGCCTAATAGGTTAGGCAATTGTCCATATATTAATTGCTTAAGCATTAGTTTCGTCCAAGTAAATAAAGGCGCTTAAATGAATCATGTTTTGACTTTAGAAATACTAGATGTTATTATAATCGGAATTAAAGAATTTCAATATTATGCGTAACACAGAGCATGTTTTTATACCTAAAAGAGCGACTGTGGCTTCAACGTCAATGCCAATGGCTTGAAAACGAGACAGCACTGAGGACATGGAATCATTGTGGTTTGGAATCAAGGCTTCCACCTCCGTTGCATAGCTTTCTTTGCTATCCTTTCGCCCTGTCTTCATTTCAATGCTTGGTCCTCCCAACTGCGCGCATCAACATCCATATTCCATACTCCCCATTAAATCGCATTTTCAAATTAATTCTCTAAGCAATTTGTCCTTTAACAAAGTAATAAATAAAACAAGTTCATAAAAAAACATGATAAGATTATAAAAAAATTATTGTGTATTGTTTCTTTTTATCAATATTGGTGTAACATATTTATCGACGTTGTCTTATTACTTTGGGTAGGCATCTTTTTACAATTTTTTTTTTCTTATACACAAGACTTGATTCCGATAAAGATCTGAGCTTATCACTCGAAACATATTCAAAGTATTTTTTTACCATTTTATATTTAATTCTTTGATAAGAATATTTAAAACAATTTGTTAGCATTTTTGGTCAGAAACATTTAATTAGGGAAATAAATATAGAAGTGCATACAGAAGAAGAGTCTGAAGAGAGGTGTTGTGATGAGAATTGAGACATACCAAGGCAATGCCATCTCTAGCAGAAAGAGCAACAATGTCAGCACATGAAACCGTCAAGGGGCATTCTTTCTCAACTGCTGCTTTGATGGTGTTTACGTACTTGAAGTTTCTCATCCCAAAACTTCTATCCGACGCCTGCTCCGACACTACATCTCTCACCGTCGCTAACAGTAGTGATGCATCGCATGACTGCATCAGAACCAAATCAATTTTTTTAACTGTTTCATGCATATATATGATATTACTGTTAACTAATTATGATGTATCTTGGTATGTGTATAATAATAATAATAATAATAATAATCTGGCACCTTAACCACGCAATCGTGGAAGAGATTTCTGACCCACGAAACGGCGGTGTTTCCATGCTTGTTATATAGTTGTGTGACTTGTTCCTTGATTATCTCTTCAGCTTTTGGGCAGCTTTTAGTGTAGTAATTCAACTCAAGTTGGCTTTTGCCTATTCATTTACAACATGATCATATATAATTAGAAAAATAATCCATTGATACTTGCGTACGTACTATTTTGACACCAAGAATGAGAAACAGCGAAATATAAATGCATGATAAATTAAAATGAAAGAATTAATGAGGTGTTTGATATATGTAAGAGTCTTTATATATCATTAATTAATGCTAAATGCTAAGGACCCTGGTTACAGAATTTAAAATAAAAATATTTTTATTAGAAAACAAAAAATTATGTTATTCATGATATTTTTATGTTTTTTTATTTATGATTTTCACATTAAATAATTTTTCATTTTAGTTTTTTAACTAATGTTCTTAGTAAAAAGACATTGGTTTAGTAAGATCCTTAATTAATCCATATATTATGGATGAAGGATGGAAAATAGTGTATGGAGTATATGGACACCTATATGTCCAATTATACACTGAGAAAGGAAGAGATAAAAGAGACAAAATATAGATATGATAAGTGATATATAATATAAAAAAGAAAGAGATAAAAAAAAAACAATTAAGAGTGTCAAATTAAATATGTATATAACATGTAAGTGTTTATGTATAATTACTGAAGAATTAGTTAAACTTCAAACCTGTCATCTATATCACTATAATTAAAAATGCGAAGGATTATAATTATTCGAAATGGAAAACCCATGTTTGAGTAAATAATTGGAGTAATTAAATAATAATTATTTGCAAATAAACCATGAACTCCATAATGCATACTATATTTATGAGTAATGCTAAATCTTCCTACCATATTCTTCTATTACTTTTTAGGATAAATATTGAATGAAAAGTAAAGACATTGTTTTGGAAGTATAAAAACATATGTAAAACTTACCATAAAATATGAGAGTAGAAGAATTTGTAAGAGGATTAAGAATTATTCTTATAATGTATCTAAACTAATGTCATTTATCTTTCTAATAATAGGTTATAAAAAAATATTAAAAAAAATCAAATTTTACATTGACTAAAAATATTGTTAAGATAGGATATATAAGTAGAATATTAGATTGTTAGCATACCTAAATGGAAGTGTGCTAGAAGCAACAGAAGGAGGAAACATATATTATTAGAAGGAGGCTTGGTAATGGTGGCCATATTGATCTCTTAAGTTGAATTGTCTCTTTGTGAGTTGTGATGTGGAAGAGGGAATTTGAAGGCTTATATAGAGTTGTGTTTGAGTGCACACACTACCAAACTAGCTAGTTTGGCTTAGAATTGAAGAGTAGAACTAAAGCCTCAGGCCGGCCGGTGCATTCTCCACTACGCAACTTTCTTTGACCTTCTATCCACGCCCATGGCCCCACTGCACTGCTACAACTAGCTCTTATATTATGGTCTATGGATACAATTAATCATATTCGATTCATATAAAATAAGGAACAATTAAATTAATTGTTGCTAGCTAAAATAAATTGATGAAGAAAAAAAAGTTCAATAAAGAGGAAGGGAACACAAGAGTCAAATCAGAAACAAGTTTGCTAGGTTGAGAACTTCCTATAACATTAGGGACAAGATTTGATATATGACACTCCCAAGTTTATCACCGTTATCTAAGAAAGGATTAATTATGATGTTTCTCACTATCAGACCTTGAGATTTTCGGCCAATTATTGCAAATACATTTGGTTATCTACAAAGACAAGGTAAGGCATGCGGAAGGTTCTAGCTAGCTAGGAGAATTGATCGAATAATAAAATTTGTTAATTGAAACACATAGTAGTGATAGTACTGTATTATTTTTCTTTAAATTAAATTGGAAAAAATATATAGCGATCTCAAAATTTTATATAATCAATATTTCTCTTTAATTATACATAATACAATTATTAGGTTAGTTGGCAGTATTCACATGCAGATATGCATGATCCCTACAAATTACAAAATATTGGGATGTATAACTTAGACTTTTTGGGAAGGGGCTGGGTTGGCGATGCCTAACCCCAAAAGCATAATTAAATAATTTACTTCGTGAGTGGAATGAAATAAAATAATGTTGACTTTCGAATTTTGAGCAGTTTAACAGAATATAAACTTAGAGTTGAAAGTTGAAACGTGAGAATAATTTAAAAAAAGCTAGGAGTTAGATTTGAAAATTTGCCAATTAATTAAGCCCTCTGCCTTACGAAAGTACCGAATTAAAAAAGAATCTAATAATAATTAGTTAGAGGCATTCTGGCCATTCATCTTTGAAAGTATTTGGCACTATGATGTTAAGTGGTTAACAATTAAAAAAGAGAGAGAGTAACTCATATTACGGAGTAAGTCATAAGTACGAGATGTAAGGGAGATCATAATAGCCTCTCAAATTGGAATACCATGTCATTTCTCATTGTTATTAGTGATATTAATTAATAATTATATTCACACTGAAACTGATACTTACCAATCACAAATACCTGGTTGTAATTAAACCATGTAAGATGAAGGACCAATGACACTTGTGCGGCGTTTGTCTAGCTGGAATCATATGCTTTCATTTTCAAGACCAAAACATGTTTGTTCTTGAAACTTTAAAGTTAGCATGTACTTAGAGTAATGATAACCAGCATGTAGTTAGAGTAATGATAATCTTACATTAGTGTTTCTTACAATAAATAATAAATAAATAAATTTATATCTTAGTTTCAAATATAAATAAATTCTAATTAATTTTTTTATTTAATTGATTATCTTTAAATATTGACATAATTTTAGTTACTGCACATTGAAGACCAAAACACTAAATACTAAATTTACCTTTTTTTTAAGTATTGGAATAAATTGGTGGATTAAAAATTATAGAGGATAAAATCAAGTTTGACATAAAGTACAAAGACAAAAAATAATTTACTAAAATATATCTTTATTATATTTTTATTATAGAGAACATAAATCTTATTCAATTATCATGTTTGAATTAAGTAAGATCATTATGGATAAATTTTTTTCTCTGAGTATTCAAGACAACTTTATACTTAATACTCAACATTTTTTTTTACTTTTAAATTTTATAAAATCATTTTTACTTAGAAATCATTTTTTTTAAAAATCCATTAATAATTCTTTTTGTTGAATAACATTCATTTTATCAGGTGAAATTTTTATACTGATTAATAATCTAAATCTATGTAATTAATTTATTATAACTTCACATTGTGATTTTTTTAAATGAACTTTATTGTACAATGTAATTTTTAATTTACTTATGACATTTAATATCATTATAATTTCTTAAAGAAACATTGATAAAATATTTGGAAAAAAATGTTAGTCTTTTCAGTATTTGCTTACAACTATTTTTGTTTTATAATTTGTTAATATTGCACGATTATGCTTATTAAAGAGAAAAATACCTATATTAGATAACTTAATAGTTAGTAACTTAGTATATTTTCTTAATTATCACGGGACAAAGATAATACTAAACACCCATAATAACAATCATATATAAGTGATAATCAAATATGAATTTCTATTTAAGGTTAAAAGAATAATTATTTTTAATATTGCATACAATTTAATTATTTTTTACATTATAAATTATAATATTATCAAATTAATAGCTTTATTCACAACTTAGTTCTAAAATAACTATATTAATTTATTATTTCATATTTTAAAATTAAAATATTTAAGTTTAATAAAATTTAAACTATATTTGATTTTTTATACATAATAAATTTCTCTTATACTTTTAAAAACATTTTTGTTATAAATATATGTGTGACTATAATTATATATATATATATATATATATATATATATATATATATATTCTCTGCTTGAATACTCAATCTTTTTGTCATTTTGGAGAGTTTAATTATCTAATTATATTTTTCTTAATGAAAATATTTTACTTTATAATCAAATATATGTAATGAGAAAAGCCTAGCCACAATAACTGACAACATAAATGTGTATAAAAATGTTTTTTCTTCTTCAAAGAAGCTGATTCATTTCTCGAAACATGTCCAATGTTTATAGTTTATATTAGCATTTATGATACTAGTTTTGCTAAAAGTGGACAATTGTAAGGTTAAAATGTGGTATATATTAGGATGATTGGTTTTAAGAATTTCTTAAAAAAAATAAAAAATAAAAAATAAAAAGGTGCTCTAAATTTTAATACTGACCTATTATGTGATTGGAATGACGAAAATGATAAAAACTAGATAGTAGAAACTTTTGAACGGAAGCAAAAATCTTAAAATTATATGGCGTCGCCCGGACTTGAACCGGAGACCTTCAGTGTGTTAGACTGACGTGATAACCAACTACACCACGACACCATTTGGAGTGTCATATTTCTTTTAAATATATATTTATAAATGGACTACAAATCTAAAATTCCTTAGAATTGTTGCATCTTTCAATTATTTTTCTCGCTTTTAATCATTTTCCAAAGTTGTGCTTAATGAAGCTTTAATGGAGCGGCAAGCTGTATATATAGACAACAACGGAGATACCTATTCATGTCATCATGTGACATGACCATCACTTTTGTCTTCTTTTTTTCCATTATAAAAAAAAAATTAGTCACTCAATTTACATGTTGAATAATTATTCGTTAATCAGTTGAATAATTATGCATTAAACATCTAAAGTAGTTTTCTACTGTGAATCAATGAAAAAGTTATTGTTTGTATGAATTTTAAGATATTTCTTTTAAAAGTTAATTAATTTATTATCCATGTTATTTTATAACTAGATAATTATGTAAAACTACTTTACACTTAAAAAGTGTATAATATATTTTCCCGTTGTTAATAGATGTTATCTTAACTTGATTTGCTAAACACTTTACACACATGCAAATTGTTTCCTACAAGATTGAATTTTGATAGTATCCGAATTATTTAAATTTAATTTTAGTATATTAATCACTTATGTTCAATTAGTTTGTCAGACAAAGAGTTTTAATTTAGTTGTTTTATGATTGTAATTTAAAGATCTTATATTATTATTGTTTTAAGTATAGATTAAAAGTTTAATGATGGACTTTTAAAGGAGTTTAATTTTGAATGGGATGTTTTCACCTTAGTTAATCTTTACGAGTTACATCCTACGAACTAAAAAAATACATTTATTTTTTTAAAGGTTGTATATTTTAAAATAAGAGGAGAATGTAATTTAATCACTCAAATGTCAAAAGAGAAGAGAGTATTTTACTCTTAAGTTGACTAAGTTACATTCTTCCGTGTGGATACGATTCTCTAGAAAAAACTTAGATGACCAACATGCATACAAACACACAAGCTCAATGGATATTTGTAAATTAGGCGTATTTTCTCACTCCAAATAGCCCGTGGTATGATTTTCAACAAGGGCAGAATATAGTTTCATTCCAAAGAATTTACAACATAAAGTCAACTTCTTTTATATGCTTGTACATTTAACCAACATATCTCCTTAGAGCACTTTCGGTTTAGATCTTTGAGGCTACTGAACAAACATATAATCAATTATATGTAAATTAAAGTGTAGATGTGTACCTATATATTTGTTTGTCTCTAGGTATGGTGTTTCTTATATAAGGAGAAAGTCCATGTTTAAAAGAATCCACAAGTCAATGAAAACTTCCTCTAAGGAACCATTTGGTTGAAAACTCAATCAGTGTACGTAAGTACTATTTAGGAGAAACAATAATATGTTTCGAAAGCCAAGGAACCATCAAATTGAAAATTTTCATGGTGTTTATTACATTTTAATGTAACAAGGTCCAAATTCCAAAAGACTCAGAGCCATTAAACCTTTAAAACCTGAAAACACAGAGTAATGTCATAGCTCCCTAACAACATTTAGTATTAATAACACAGTTTGAAATATACAATGCTCTTCAGGTATTACTGTTTTTACTTTTTCATCAAAACATATGGTCCTTCCAAGAGATGCTTAAATAATATGTTACCAACAAGCCCTAGTTATAATTCTAGGATTCATAGATTTGGAGATAAAAAGCTAAAATGAACAAGGAAATGCTAGATGGCAAAAAAATTTGACAGAACCTTACGATTGAACATGTGGTGGTAATCCTTCATCATACAAATTGATAGCCACTGGTGAACTTTGTTGTGGAAGATGTTGTTCAGTTTCCATCTCTGGAGTTGAACCAAATGTTGCTCTAACGTTTGGATAAGTTGCAAATTGTGTAAGGCAAATTTTAGAATTTTCTCGATACTAATTCATGTAGTGACTCATATGTTCAATCTTTCCCAAAATTGGTTGACCGATTAACGCATATTTGCATATTTCTTTCCAAATTGCAATCCAGTGTTGATGTTCCTCTACCTAATTTGTGTCATTATGTCCTCTCATGTCAGTATAATAGGCTTTGTCAAGATTATGTGGTGGATCTAATATATCTTGACAAAGTCCAAATTGAAGCATGACCTTGTTAGTTTGATCCCATATTACCACTGGAAAACAAATTAAAGGTACACAAACGCTCTATATTTGGAATCCTTGTATGCATTTTTGGCAGAAATGACTTAAAACCTCTATAAGGCATCCAGTGGAACTAAAAAATTAATTTGTGTTAGTTATTTTAAAAACAATGAAATTGACATTTGAATAAATAAATCAAAAAACAAAGGGTTCAACCTCCTCGTTATGCATGTTGTTGAATCTTGACCTGTAGTCAATGACATCACTACGAGGAAGGTTCGATCCGCTAGATATTTCATAGTCAGGTTAGATGAAACGTGATGTGACTATAACAAATTCCAAAAGTTACACATGTCTTGTTCTTATGTTATTGTTGCTGGTAAGCATGCTCATAATGAGTACATAAACTACATACATCTCTTCTATACATTGAAAAATGTCTCTAACATATACAGATGATTGTTTGGAGAACTGCGCAACAAAGTCTATTGGTCACCATGTCATGAGCCAATGATCTCCCCCAACCTAGAAAATAAAAGAAGTACTAAGGGTCATTCTGTCTCCACTCGTATCCACATCGAAATGAATATTTGAGAACTGTTCAACCAAAGCGATGTTTCATGTATCGCATCACAAGTCATTCAAAGAAAAATCGTCTTCAATGTATAAGCTCAAGCCAACAACATTGATTATGTCATATTATTTGTATTTGTAAAATTTAGTTGCATTAATTCAAATTTAAATATTTTTACTTCAATTGAATTTGTTTCTATATCTTTAATCTTCTTTTGATTGTTTGCTACATGCTCTTTTTCTTTTTATTATCATTTATATTTTTTTCACTTATTTTTCATAAGCTAAATGTTTCTATTATATTAAAATTTGAAAATAAAATAAAATAAATTTAAAATTTTATTCAATGTTACTCTCTTCTCATTAATTTAAAATACTTGATATGTATAAATATCATAAATAATATATTTTCATAAGAAAAAATATTTGATAAACATTCATAATATTATTATCAGACATCCAGGAAGAGAGAAAAAAATAATTATAAAAATATAACTTCTATAAGATTTATATGATAACAAAACAAACATGTAAAAAAATAAATATATTTATAAGGAAGTAAAATAATGTAATGATTAACTTTGATCTATAATCGATCATAGATTTTATTTTTAGTTTTGATTTAATTTATTTAAAAGTTTAACTTTGTCTATTAATCAATTTAAACATGTATTTTATATTCAATTTTTAAATATATATATATATATATATATATATTAGTAAATAAAAAAATAAAAAATTAAAACAAAAAAACACACAATTTTTTTAAAATGTTGTAACAAAAATATACAAAGCAATTTAAAAAACAAAAACAAAAACAAACACAATTTTTTTAAAAACAAAGTGTAACAAAAAAATAGAAAACAATTTTTTTAAAATAAAAATATTGAAATAAATATTAATTACAATGAAACTCAAAATAAATAAATTAAAAAAAAAACTCATTTTGACCTACGTTTGAAAAAAATGCCTTACGACATAAGTTTCTGGGGAACTGATGTAGTAAGATCATTATAAAAAAAATTAAAAGACATTAAGAAATTAATTTTCCATGAACTGATTCCTTAACACAAAAACGAAAAAAAAAAAAAGAGAGAGATGAGAAATGATTTGAGGGGAAACTATTTTTCACTTATGAATACTATTTTGTATTATGAATATAAATAATTGTTGAGTTGTATCATTTGAGTAAATTTTTCTTTTTTTTATTATTTGGATTAAACATCGAGATCTGGACACATTATCTAACTAAGTCGCTTTTGATTTTAGAATTGCAGCACCCTTTGAGCAGCTCAGTTAGAATTAGAATACAAATTTCTTCACGAGCAGCAAATATCCTAAATTGCCAGTTGCATTTGTATCATAAAACCGTGTTTTGATTTAAATTTTATCAAAAAGAAAGACAGATATCAACATTATTCATATTTACTATTCAAATTTTAATCACATGGAACTCGCTTGTCAAAGAGGAATCCTAAAATCTGAGCTGTCACATTCACTAGTACTACTAGTCAGATGCACGTCAAAATAAATCTGTGCAAGTCATTAGTCATGCCTGGTTTAGATGCACAAAGAACTGGAGGAAATTACACCTACAATACAACTATTACAAATAGGCAGATATACAGTCCTAATGTTCCTATCCTCACAGTGAAGGTAATGTGTCATTCAAGTTGATTATACACTTGAACACTGCAAAACACTAATTTGCTTGCTTTTTAAACACCATATACAGAATTCAGTCTTAATCCCTCGAGGCCAAAGTTAAATTAGTGAGCTGATGCTACTAGCAAATACTCATAAAATCTGCATTCTTGATTATCCAAGGATGCTCCATTATCTTTTCAAGAGAGAGCCTTCTTGAGGAGTCTTTCACCAGGAGCTGCACCACTTTACAGATTGATGTCAGAAAGAACAACAATTTGTTCACTGAAAGAATCTGCTTTGGCTAAGATATGAACATACCCGACTAATCAGATTTTTGGCATCTAAAGAAACAGAAGGGGTGGAAGGTAAGCTTATGTCAACCTTCATTATCCTACACAAAGCTAAATACATTACATACACAATGAAAGAGCAACATCTACTTTAACTAAACATGTGGCCAGCATACTTCTGTACCTTTTGAAGGTATCAGCTTGACTCTCAGCCTCAAATGGAGGAGCACCGTAGAGGAACTCATAACAAAGGATACCCAGAGTCCAGTTATCAACTGCATAGTCATGAGCTTTATTTTCAACCATTTCTGGTGCTAAATAATCCAATGTTCCACACATGGTATGTCTTTTGCTTCTAGACTGAACAGACCAACCAAAGTCTGCAATTTTAAGACGACCCTGTGATCAAGTCATTATTAGTTGTACATCCAAGTGGCCTTAAACCCCAAATATAATCAATTGGCTCCACCTATCTACCGAATTGATTCATTGTATATCTCTAATAACAATATTTTCATAAACTCTAAAGTTTCTTTCATTTAGACTTTTTGGAAGAGGAGTGGAATAAAGAAGGGCATTGAAGAATTGAAGGCAATAAGTATAACAAAGATAAAAGTACATTTGAACACCCACGCCAAAACTTCAGGCACAAGTTTTTCTGGTTGACGGATGTGTTGTCACAAGTGAACACAGATCAGAAGCACACATTGTTAGCAGAAGGAGGAAATGGCTTACCTCATGGTCAAGCAACAAATTTTCTGGCTTGATATCCCTATGAATAACATGCTTCTCATGACAATAAGCCAACGCCTTTGTGAGGCTCAAAATATACTAGAATTGTCAAAATAAAAGAAAAAGTTAAGAATCAACATGATAACAGACCTGTTTGGTAAAAAGAGAAAGACCTGTCTCGCAATAAAGGAGCACAAAGATAACAAAAGAATATACTACATAGGAGGCATCTTTTTAATTTAGGAAAAAGAAGTAATTCCATGATACAATTTTCAAAACTTTCAAAAATATTAATTTGAGAAAATCCTTGAAACATTGTTTTAAACTATTTCTTTTTAAAAAAAATACATAAATATTATAATTTTTTTAATCATATCTTCTAATTAAAAACGTATTTAAAAAGGAGCCCAAACAAACGAGACCATAATCACGTCTTATGAGACTTTTCAAAATGTTTCCAACCCATTTTCAGTTAACTTCTGTATTTTCCATATTCCACAATATGCCATTACCACTAGTTCACCTGTCGCAATCATCATAAACTTCTCATAATTTGATACTTAAAAAATTGTTAAAATATGAATTCTGCTTTGCAGTCTATTCAACCTCTTCAGATACAAAACTAATCTTCTAAAAAAAAAAAACCATACTATGCCTGTTTTCTTTTCATAGTCATCTTTTGTCAAAAGTCAAATCCCAATAATATGAAGAAATGCCTAGAACCAATGAAAAATATTTATCTTCCAAACTAGTAAAATGCAAGTCTCCTCCAAAACAAGGCCAGAGAAAAGCACTAATAATAAAGGAAAGTCTTGTTTGGATAAACTTTTTTATAATTTAGAAAAAAATAGGAAGGTAAAACGAACTAGAGTCTGTCCTAAGTTAAAATCAACTAGTAAACTTAACTTTTATAGATAGTTCTTTTATTTAACTTCTTAAAAAGTCGAAATACATAACTTAATTTGACCTTATATGAGAAGGTCAACTCATTTTACCTTCTTATTTTCTTTTACTATAAGTGTTTTGGAAGAAATTTATCTAAACAAACCTTAGTACAATGGTACAAGCAGCTGTAAGGAAAAAGCAACCTCCCTCATGAATTATGACAAAGTGTTCGAATCATAAAACACACAGACACACTTGAGAAAAAAGGACTAGATTACCGTGGCAGCTTGCTTCTCAGTGAGACGACCCTTTTTTCTCAGCTCCTTCTAAAGCTCTCCCTTATGAGCATACTCAAGAATCAAGAAAACACGATCAGCATCACGAAATCAACCATAAAGACTCAGGATGTTCGCGTGCCGGAGACTGGTCTGTATCTCCATCTCTCTCCTCAGTTGGTGATGAATTCTGTACTTATCAATTTGTTACTTGAATATAACCTTCAATGTCACAACAAATTTGCTCTGAAAGCAAATTCAAATTTCAATTAAACACAAAAATCCAAACCTCATAATTTATACAAAGCGTGTAGTTAGTGAACTATTAAACATTCTAATTTTTCATGTAGTTGGATGAATCGTAAAAGAAAAACATAGGAAATGGGAGTAAAGTGAGAATTAGGAACCTAACCTTGACTTCTCTGGCGACGTAAACTCTACCGAATTTGCCCCTACCTAGATGTTTACCGACCTCGAAGTCTTCAAGGGACCAATGCCGGTTTGAATTTTCTTCCTCTGCTGGGTTTTGCGAAGCCATTTTCGGTGGAAAATGCGAAGAAGTTCGTTGGTGTGTTTCTCTCAGAATTTGAATTTGAATTTGCTAACCTGGTTGGGAGTGGAGAGTGACGAGCCCAAGCCCCACATCTGGTCTCCCTCTCAAAATCTCGCAACTCTCGTCGCCGTCGCCGCCGCCGCACGGCACCGCACGGAGGCACCCACGGTGAGTTCTCTTTAGTTTCTGTTTTGATCTGGTTTGTGAATTGCGAGTGTTGTGCTGAGTGATTCGTGATTGAAGCTCTTTAGTAGCGCATTTGTTTATTTCAAGCTGTTTTGTATGTTTTCTTTTCCTCTGGGTTTAAGTGTTAAATTTTTTAGCGTTGCCTTCCAAGTGTTTCATGAAATGTCTGTGTTAGTGATGAGTTGCAAAGTGGCAGGAGATGAAGAAGGGAGTCCATCCACAGAAGCAATGGATATCCTACGTTACACAAACGGGTAGGTTGATGCATGTGATGCTGACAAAGATACACCCGGGAAAGTTTACCACTTCCGGGCTAAGCGTCAAATGGTCGAGAGTTTAGGACAGATTGCTAGGTTCAGACGCCGCTTCGGGCTAGAAAATCCAGAGGGCAATGAAAAAAAAATGACTTGTTCAATGAGCATAGGGGACTTTGGCTTTTTATTTTGTGCAAATTGCTGTCAAATAACTGACAAATTGGTGATACTCTCAAGCAGGTTTTTTTTTAAGCATTCAATATCTGTAGTTTAACTGCAGAAGCGTTTCCTTCTTCAGTTCATATTAAATGATGTCTTTAGCAGTTAATATTTGCTTGTGTGTTTATTGAGTGCAAGTTCAAGCTGAGGTATATTGTTTGCACTTTTGGATATTACTGAAATAGAAACTTTGATGTTGGGGACTAAGACACTTATTTTTGTGCTTAAGGATCAAATTACTAGTTTGAATTGAATAACCATAACGAGTGATTTTTTATCCAAGCATAAATCTTGTCCGAAACAGATGCAACCATCAACAGTATGCCCTTTTCAATTTGTTCATACTGTTGTTTGTGATTGACAAATCTTATATCTGCATTGTTTTTGTCTGTTCATGTGTTTTAGACATGTTCAAGAACATAATTATGCTATACAACACTTCTACTTGGATACACTAATATCCCATAATTGACACAGGAGGAAAATATAAAACGTGTCAATTTTTCCCACCAACACAATCTAACCAAGTGTACCAGTAATATTAACAGATACAGTAGCAATTTGTTAAAAGGGGGAAATTATTAGTTGTATACAAAGGGGAAAATATAATCAATTGGAACAGATTCATTTTATCAATAGATGATACCATTTTTTTATACTTTTCAAATGGGGGCAGAATATGGATATAAGTACCAAATTTCCATTCGGTGTCTTATGCAAAACCTGCTTTCCACGACAATTTTCAACATATCATCAGGCCTTAACACACAATCAATAAAAGGAGGTTCCATGCATTTGAAAATAGATTTGCAAGCTCCTGCAGACACCATACAAAGCTTCAAATTCATATACATTTAACTTATTTTAGGATTGTGATTGCAGAATCGGGTACGAACGAGACGAGAGCATGATCACATCCACCGTTCACCCACAAGCACAACATTGCAAACTTGAAAGAAATAAAAAACTTATCACCAGCAAAAAATACCACCAGACACAAAAAACAATTTGCTATTACATAACGAAGAAATTATATTATTGAAATTGAAGTACACATTATTAACAAGATTCAACAGTACCGAAACTAGACAAGGCCACCACGGAGCCTAAGGACAACAGAGAAATTGGAAAATGGAAAAAGAAACTATTATTGGAACTGAAACATCTCATTAGCAATATTCAATTGAACTAGAAATCACCACCACGGAGCCTGAGGACAAGGTGAAGCGTGGACTCCTTCTGAATATTATAATCCGCAAGCGTGCGTCCATCCTCAAGCTGCTTCCCAGCGAAGATAAGACGCTGCTGATCCGGTGGAATCCCCTCCTTATCTTGAATCTTCGCCTTCACGTTATCGATCGTATCAGAACTCTCCACCTCCAGAGTAATCGTTTTTCCGGTGAGCGTCTTCACGAAGATCTGCATCCCTCCGCAGAGACGAAGCAGCAGATAAAGCGTTGATTCCTTTTGAATATTGTAATCGGCGAGGGTTCTGCCGTCTTCCAACCGCTTGCCGGCGAAGATAAGACGCTGCACATCCGGTGGAATGCCTTCCTTATCCTGGATCTTCGCTTTCACGTTATCGATTGTGTCAGAGGACTCTACCTCTAGCGTAATCGTTTTGTCGGTTAGGTTTTTCACGAAGATCTGCATCCCTCCGCGGAGACGAAGCACCAAATGCAAAGTCGATTCTTTCTGGATATTGTAATCGGCGAGGGTTCTGCCGTCTTCGAGTTGTTTTCCGGCGAAGATCAAACGCTGCTGATCCGGAGGAATCCCTTCCTTATCTTGAATCTTGGCTTTCACGTTATCGATTGTGTCGGAGGACTCCACCTCTAGTGTGATTGTTTTGCCGGTTAGGGTTTTCACGAAGATTTGCATGCCGCCGCGGAGGCGGAGGACGAGGTGGAGAGTGGACTCCTTTTGGATGTTGTAGTCGGCGAGGGTTCTACCGTCTTCGAGCTGTTTTCCGGCGAAGATCAAACGCTGTTGATCCGGAGGAATGCCCTCCTTGTCTTGGATTTTGGCCTTCACGTTGTCGATGGTGTCGGAGGACTCCACCTCCAAAGTAATCGTCTTGCCGGTTAGGGTTTTCACGAAGATCTACATATTGAGATTGGGATTATACGCTTCAAGATTAGAGAGAGATTTGTAAGATGTAGAAAACGATTGAGAGATTGCAATTGAGATGAACGAAGAGGCAGTAAAGGGGGGTGTTTATATGGACCGAATAGAAGAATCTAGAAATCTTGAAAGATTAGGGATTAAGAAAAGTAACGGATAGTAGTTACGGTGGGTCCAGAATATTCTAGGAGTCAAATGCGTGGCCTCTAATGACATCATGACCACACACAGAATTCGTAGTGGAATGTTTTGATTATTAAAAATTTGGAAAATATTGTTCAAAATTCCAAAATAATATATTATATTTTCTTTTCTCTACATTTTAGGAATGCTTAGGGCATATTTGTGTACAATTTGTACATGGCCCAATTTAGGTTGAATTTAACTAAATTCACCTTTTATTAATAAAGAAAAAAAGTTATCTATTCTACATCTTTCATCTATTTTGCATTATATTATTCCGCTAAATCTGCATGCATTATTCCCGATCATTCAACGCGTGATTTTTTCAATATTTCTCATTTGTCATCTTTTAGTTTCTTCTCACATTAATTACCATTATATTTTCAACCTATCTTACTCAATATCATATTAAAAAAATCTTTATAAGTTCTCCATTTTATATTTCTCATCTATTTTTCATTATATTATGCCACTAATTCTACATTTATATATTCACATTCATTCAATGGGTGATTTTTTCAATATTTCTCATTTGTCATCGTCCAGTTTCTTCTCACATTAATTACCATTCTCTTTTAATACATATCTTTCCCAATATCGTATTCACCAAACGAAAAAAAAAAACTTTCTTAATATCACATTAATTAGGGAGGATTCTATTAACTTTTGTCTTCCTTAATGCATGCGTAAATTAATTTTCTTTTATTAATAAAGAGAATAAGTTCTCCATTCTACATTTTTCGTCTATTTTGAATTACATTATCCCGCTAATTCTACATGCATATATTCACGTTCATTCAACGTGTGATTTTTCCAATATTTCTCATTTGTCATTTTTCAGTTTCTTCTCACATTAATTACCATTCTCTATTCATACGTATCTTTCCAAAGATCGTATTCACCAAAAAAAACTTTCCCAATATCACATTAATTAGGGAGGATTTGATTATTCGGGTTTTGTTCTAAGTAGAAAGGGATTTCTTCAACAAGGTTTTTTTTAGTGTTAGTAATGTTTTCTGATGTGTTCACAAGAAGGAAAGTTGATACTGCAATAGAAAATTCCACCGAATGGTCTCCTACTGTTGCATCAACTTGAAGAGACGGCATCCCCTACTCTTGCATAAAAATTTAACAGTTTGTGTCTACGATTTTTCCTTTACAAGTCATGTGTTGTATTGTGACCAAGATATAAAAGCTGGTGGTCCTATATAATCTCCTGCACAGAAACAGTATATAATAACACTATATTTGTGATTTGTCACGCTCTCTTATTTTTATTTTAAGTGTTCAATAAAATATAAAAGAAAAAAATTTGCTAAATCCCGAATAATGGAATTTTACAAACACGCTCGGCATTTCTGTTTGATACTTTGCTTTGTCCATGAGTCCTGCTACATTGTAAAGTTCACACAGCCTTCAAAGACGTTTTCAAGGTTCAATCGAATTTAATCAAATATGGAAGTACGATAATTTAATTTCAAGGCTTCACGAAATTAAGAGTGAAAGCCAAAGCGAACGAATCCATTGACATATAGATAGAGTATAGCATTACCTATTACAACAACATATCCAAATGGAAGTCTGTTTTCACCACTTCAAGGAATATCCAAATATATGCACAGAATGATGATATACGTTAAACTAAAGTATAATGAATAAATTGTTTATTTGTCCTTCTTATCCTCAGGCAAAGCAGAAGCTTTGCATATAGGACATACTTTCTTCATAGACAACCACTTCCTAATGCAACCCACATGGTAATCATGTCCACAAGCTTTCAGCGTCCCAACATCGTCCATGTTCTTGTATTCTTCCTGCAATTTTCAATAAAGATGGATCAGTAACCGGATTGTTCTTCATCAAGATTTATTTTAATTTTTTTTTTAAAAGTCCAATTTTGTTCTGGAATATAAATTTAATTATTTAATACTGGGCGTTAAGTGATGAACATACCAGGCAGATTGCACAAGCTTCTTCTTCTTGACATTGCTCAGATGAACAGTATACTGTTTCTGTCAAATACTTGGAAATCAAATCCTCAGACATTCCTGTGCTCACATGGCCTATTCTCTCTCCAAGTGCAAGTAGTTCCTGGTCGAGCAAAGCATCCAAATAATTAACCAGATTTGATAGTACATGATGTTAATTTTTAACACACAAAAATAATAATTACCTCATAACTCATGTTGTCTATGTCCATCCTCATGTCTCTATGCTGATCAAGCATATTCCTAGATCCATACAGTGAAGTGTGATCAACAATCATGAAACCCTGAAAGAACGATAAAACCAAATTTGAGTCATATACCCCAATAAAAGAACAAAATTTGATTTATTGGAATTAAATCCAGAAACTACAGTATTGCTAATATTAAGTTAATAACTAGTCCACTTCATGAAGGATATACTGGAACCAACGTGCCTATAAAGTTTGCTAGCTAACCAAATATCTTAATCAAGGTTATATAGCTAAAATGGAGGCTGGGAAAAACATAAACACGAGTGTTTCCAATCACTACTCACAAGAACAGAGCTCTTGAGAGTTTAGATACTTATAGATAATAGTTAAATCGTTAATTGAGGACCAACCTCATCAGCCAATGACCGATATCTATCACTAGGTATTCTTGACCTTCCATTTCTATCATTATTCTGCCAGCCAACGGTGGTCAATGGCCTTGGATGTCTAGAAGAGTAACTTTCAGCCACCATATGCAATCCATCATCAGAAGGTGCCACACGTCCCAAACGCAAGCTTGAAGAAGCCCTAAAAGTTGGAGTGGATCTTTGAGAGTAGTTACTGCGAACTCCTCTTGCAGTTTGAGTAAGATTATTATGAAAACTTTGAGGAGCAGTAGGATTTCTGCTAGTTCCAAATTCATTATGAAAACCTCCAACATCTACAGGAGCATTACTAGAACCGCTTCCAATAAGGAAATGACTTGCCTCTTGATTAAAAGCATTTGCATCTGAATTTTAATAAAAACATATCACTTCAGATATAAATAAAGTACAGAAGAATATAATTTGAGGGTTGGTACTAAATTACAAACTAACCTGATGATGACACCCTTCCATGAGGAGGACATATACTCATTGGGCTCCAATCCCTGGTCAAAGTGCCAGAAGTTTGAGTTGAAAGATCGACCATGTTAGAATGGTCAATTGGTAGACCAGTAGAGTATGAGTTGTGTGGATGAGTATTTGATACATGGGTCCTAGCCAGGTTGGATTCCAAATCAAGTGCAGAACGGCTCCTCACATTCCTTAAAGGACCCTCACCCCTTATAGATAGGCCTCTACCTCTAAATGTGGGTGTCATATTAACATGATCCCAAGGCATATATAGAGAATCCATATTGGGCTTCTCTGGCTGTAATTCCGAAGATGTAGGATGATCAGCTGCATTTGCAGCATTGAAATATCTGCTTGTGCTGCCTCTTTCACAGACTGGAGGAATTCCAGGGCTCTTTCGCTTGTGAGGCACTCGTCCATTTCCCATTGTAAGATCAATAAAACCCCCATCAGCAGCAGAAAATGCCTGTCTGTCATAATTAGAATTAGAAGGCTGGTGTACATAATTTTCAGGCACCGCATAAAACATTCCAGCACTTGATGAAGGCAGAAAATGATCATGAGAAGTGCCTGATACATCTGTTTGATGAGGAGGTGCTTCAATGTTGAGACTTGTGGATGCATATCCGTTTGACCTTGGGGCAGTGTTCCAATGAGATGGAAAAGAATTGCTATCTATGGACATATTTTCCAAAGGATAAATAAAAGAACCATTGTCTGAAGTGGTACTCCTACCTGCAATGGAGATCCAATATAATTGATACAATGTTTGACACTAGCAGAGAAATATTTGACGAACCAAAATACAAACCAAAAATACGGCATTTCAAGAAACACTACCATGGTTCACATATTGTTGATCCATATTCATATGATTCCAGTTCTGGTCAGGTTCACCCTCAAATATTGGAGATGAGCCATATAAATGTCTATGCCCCATGACTCACTAGCAATCTCAGGAGTCAAAATAGAAAGTATGGTTAAGTTAGACCAGCAAATAACTCAACCTGCAAGATAAAAAAAAGAGCATCTGAGTAATTCAGTAACAAAATGCAAAGTTAATTCAAAACAATCAAGCTACACCACTTCAAAGCTACAACTTATGTATGAGACAAAATTCATCCATGACTGCAGCATGTGAAATAACAACATAATTACAAAATAAATAATCAGTAGGATTTGTCTAATTTCAAAAACAATTGAAACTGGAGAGCCTTGCATTGGATTGTCAATAAAAACCATACATATTATTTAACAAAATCAAGTAAAAACACTTATTTGAAAGAAAACCGGTTAGTAGTCTAAAGAGTTGCTTGGATACTGAATACAATTTAAACACTTATGGTGACAATCCTGCATTTACCAGTCAAGACTCAAGAATGAACCATTTACCAGTCATTGGAGATATTTTCAAGGGAGAAGTGAGAGAGAAAACAACAGATATCTATTCGCAAACACATGTGAAATGAACTAGAGTCAGAACTAAGAAGTCAAAAGTCAACAATGTAACCTTGGAAAAAGGTAATTACTTATTTCTATCATAATCGTAAATTAAAAAGTAGCATGGGGTTGATACCTAAGGATAATTCAGACAGTCTTGCAAGGCAAGGGAGCATATACTCTATAAACCACAACTTAACACTTTTTATAAATTTACAATCTTACTAGTATTAGAAAAAAAAGTAATCCTACAATTAAATCTAGCCTGACCTTCCTCTTCCACTTACAGCATATACAAGCACCACTGGCACTTCCACATGTCTAGTCAATAGAAAAAATTCCTTAGATTATCGATATATTATTCATCAGTTTACATCATTTGCCATTCAATCCTTTACAGGGTAAAAGGATCTAGGCCTACAGAAGACCACCTAGCTTGAAACTTCATGTCCAGCTGCCAAGAATACCAAAGAAAATATCGAAGGGGTAAATAAGAAAAAACTAACTGATATAGGAGCTCAATGGATATCAAGATGATGTGTTTAATCAGCCAAGAGGACCATACTCACAGCATGAGCTATACTATCTATGTTACTGTTCCAATTACCACCAAAATTGCATGATATATGAAGGCTACAGCCCAGGTGAACTAGAACGCCATGAACAGGCATGCACAAAAAGAGAAGCATGACTACCAGCCACAATACAATTTGGCCAAATGAGGAGAATCGCCAGTGGCAATTATTTCTGAAGGGGAGGAGGAATTATATGCTTCAGACCATCAAGGCTTGGGAATTCACCATAAATTGGCAGAAACTAGCCTGTAAAATACTAAACAGTTGCCACTCATATACTCCTTAACCATAACAAATACCATGAGCCCCAATAAGTTCAATCACTTGAAACCAAACTCATAGGATGCCTCTCTTCATTGACACAAGAAAATATATGAGGGAAAAAGGAAGTAGTGTACATACACAAGGGAGAAAAAATGACATAGCTGACATTTAAATTAGATGGATGATGGTTCCTAACTCTAGCTCTAGCTTATCATGCATAGCAGCAAGAGTTCAGATATGACTTAAAAAGAGGAGTGATTGGAAGTAGGATGACTCAAGCAACAGACTTACCTGGCAAGGTTTACAAAGATCACTCAGCAAATGTTAGCATTTCTATTCTTTTCCTGCACTTGAAAAAGATAATCAACTATGTGCACAATCAGGCACAAAAGTGAGTGACTCCTATATTTGCCTTCTAATAAGTATCAGTAGTCAAGACAAGACCAACTAAACACAAATAGTTTATGTAAATACAGTGTATTAGCTAAAAAAACAGAGTATTTGAACTACAATGACTATTTGGTTTTAGAGGGGGAATATAGAAAAACGAAAAGGAAAAAGGCATCTTGGAGCAAACTTTGGATAAACAACAAAAATGAAAGGTTTAATAAAAGCGATGTATATCTTACAGAAAATTTAAAGGACGGATGCATTGTTAAAAAATCAAAAACAAGTTCACCCTGGTTATCTTATAAAAAGCACAAGAGTCTGGGGAAAAAAATGTCAAAACTAGACTGCAGTTTTTACTACAAGGAAATGACGTGCCTTTTATATGTCACAAATAATTTTAAGAACCAGCACCAGTTTTTCCAAAACCACTGTCTTTTAATCTCCCAATCACAAAATTGTAACATAATTATGAGCAGAAAGAACCCTTCTCAATGGTTGAGACCAGGCAAACATAATAGTCAAGAAAATAGAAATCCACATTATCCCAGCTCTAATAATTTAAAGCCAAAATAAGGAAGAGGCATACTTTCAATGAGTTAAATTGGATAATTTCATTTTAGAAAGGAAAGAAACAGATTAAAAGCAGTCAAGAATACTAAAAACATTAATTAACTGTATGGAATAAAATCAGCACTGTGCAAAGTACATGCCCCTGACCATCCACATCTTACATATCTCCAGATATTGGCAATGTCTGAAGTGGACACAATTAAAAAGATGTCGCTATATGTGCAAATTTTTTCCAAAAAGTTATGAAGCCATTCTATAACAAACTAGAGTGTTAAAGCCAACAGCATCTGCTAAAAACTGGTGTTGGCATTGATAGAATCCAAATATAACAATATATATATATATATATATATATTAAATAATAGAACCGGGAATTGTCAGAAAAAATACAGATTTTAACATTGGTTTTCAATTATGAGGAAACATTGAGCTTCAGGTTTAGCTTCAGGTTTAGTTTCAGATTTCACTATAATCCAAATACTAAATAATACCCTTATAGGTTTTTGGTGTTAAATTAAACAGCACCGTAAATAATATTGCTTTTTATCAAGCGCATTAAATAGGAATAAGAAAATTTAAAGAAAAACTTCAAACTCAATGTAATGACTTTCCATATAAAAAAAATTGTCTTTTACCGGAATATCAACAACAAACCACATCTCAATATCCAATTGTAATAAACTCTCTTCACACACCAGAGACAGGGGTGCTGTGTATAAATGCATAAAAAGTGAATGAGGCCTGCCTTAAGAAGGTCCATCAGCCCCAATAAGGGACGACAATTCAAAATTAGGAAGAATAAGTTCAAACTAAGATGATTTTTTCCAGCCCTCAAACTAGCTAATGCAAAAGGGAGAAAGTTCCTGCATTCTGGCTATGCTATCAACACTCTCGGCACTATTATCCATCCATCCCTCAACATTTTAGGACCATGAGAGAACATAACCAACTTGTGGTAATCAAACTGCTTCTCTGTCAGCAAACCCACAGGTTCAGATCCAAATAAAGTATCATCCAGCAGTACATGACTCCCAGTAATGAGTAGGTGTGCTATTGCAGAAACCAACTTTGGGCAGAATAACAACAATCACCAGCATTAAAAGAAGTTAATTTCAATTCATTGCAAATGAACAGTAGTCTCCATCAATCATATGCACTATTGGTCCAACATTGCAGTGTCCACATAGTGCATACAAATTTACAGTGAATTCTTTATGAATACTGTTACTGTTACACTCATTATACAGCCCCACGAAGTAAGATCACCACAACAGGCAGCACAATGTCAAATTCAAAACTAAGAATGGGACGAATTTGACTAAGGCATTTACAAGTCAGGGTCAAATAGTATCAAGGTTTACAAGCATCTTATCTCAGCACCCCCAGAGCCCCTTTAGAACTATAAAAAATATGGTAAGTGCCACATCATTGCCTAGATTGCCAGTAACACTCCACACCAACATTTTGCTTCACCAAACATTGGAATGTGACAGAGCTATTGCCACAACATCCTCAGCATAATTGCTAGGCCATTTCACGCCAAAAAGGCACCCAGTCCCAGAAGATGGACAAGCTTGATCTAAAGGCCACGTTCTAGTTGAATAAAAAGCCTATGCAATTCTTCCAATTAACAGGATTTTTGGTGTCACATTCTTTCTTCTTCCTATATGAAAGTTGGCATATACCAATCCATAACAGCAGCATATCATTATGCTAATAAATCCTGACATAAATGCTCATGACAAAGTCATCATTTCTATAGTCACCCCATTAACCCAAGACTCAAAAGTTCCTGCTACATCATCTGTGATTCAGACAACATAATTGATGAAACCAAATGAAGAAATTCATTCACTTCCATAACCTGTACAGTACAAATGCCAAGGCAAACAAAACCAGTTCACACCAATAATAATAATAATAATAATATCACTATAATATGAACCCAAAGGCATAAGTGATCATATACCAAAAACTGCTTGAAAAGATCCGTGAAGGGTAAATTGCTAAAGAAAAGTGGGGAACAGAGAGAACGAAGGAGAATTTCCAACTCAAGCAAATCTCACCAGCACATGCAGATTTAAGCATGTATAATACACCAGCAGCACCAAGAAACCTGCATAATAAAAAACCATCTAAACCTAATAGATTCTAAGGAAATCTAAACAAAACAAGGACCAACAATATATGCAAGAGCAACCAATATTCAAAACCATAATTGATAACAATTAGTATTCAAGACTAGTTTAATTACAAAGCAAAATATCCCAATATACCATATACAGTGACAAGAGGGTGAACCTAGGCACAACAGTAAGGTTGCTGCCCTGTGACCTGGTAGGTCCAAATCCCGGGAACACAGCCTCTTCACTCGTGCTGGTGAAACGGTGGACATATACTTCCCTCCCCAAACCCCTTTTACCATACATAAAGACAACAGAAGTTGATAAAAAGTTAAAAACATGGATCAGGAAAAGATTTACCCTTCTTTTACAACGTCAGCGGATATATCTGAACATGTTAGGATAGGAAATATATACTCTTAAGAATTATGTATATTTTTAAGTATTTAACAATAAGACGTTTGACCATAATTCATTGTTTTTTCACTTAAGCCACAAAAAGTTATGATGCAAGAAAGCATAAAAATAAATAAACCTGTTATATTAAATAGACTTGTTATGATAATACTTCAAACAACCAAATGTTCTTCCCATGAAAAATATACAAAAATGACAACATGCTATATCTCTCACCACCACAGAACAAAGGGGATGGAAATGAAAAACAAAGTTAAATCTAAGACCTTTATAAGGGATCCCAATTGAAATGATTTCTAAACCCAAGGAGAATGGAGTAGTACTTCGCACAGAAGGGGGATACAGTTATAAAAACCAATACCCATTAAACCACATTTGACCGATGTATAGATTTTTTATTTTTTATTTCCCCTGTTTCAATAATTATTTATTTTACTTAAAAAAAATGCATGTGTTTTTTATTATTAACACGAACAGCGTGATTCAACGGTGATTTCATTTCCACCGTTTCTTCCATACATTTGATATTCTATCCAGCATCCACAGAGCAGGAAGGGTAAGATTGTGTCTTGGTGACAGGTTCGAATCCAGAAACAGCCTCTTTGCATATGCAAGGGTAAGATTGCGTATAATATCCCTTCCCCTTAGCTACACATGGGGTTAGGTGGTTTTTTTTTTTTAACCACAGAGCAGGAAGGAAGAAGATACGCAAACAAAATCAAAAACAAAAACTCATGAACAGCATAATTTCCCAGGGGAAAATCCAAAATTCCGCACCAAACAAATAATCTGGAAATCAGAGAGTTAATGATAAACAACGGAAAAAAGCATCACAAAAAAATAGATACTACTCTCTTCTCTCAACAAAAAAGGAAAACCACCACAAACGCGCCTTGGATAAGGCGATGATACATTAGAAACAATCAACGAGAAGATCAGCACCGATCAAGTGAGGGGATTGTGGTTTTGCAGAGCTAAACGAAATCAACAACACATAAACAGTTGTTCGATCATCCATCGGTGATCATGCATGTAAGAATTGCAACAAAAAACATAACATGAAATCGGCGAGATAAACGTGCCTTGGAAATCGGTTACGGTGCTGTTGTGATGGTGGTGGAGTTGTTGCAATATTTCACACGCACAGGCAAAGGAAGAGAGAGAGAGGTGGAGATGATGATGAAAGAAGGAGGATGTGAATTTGTCGTGAGAAGGAGACAATGAAATGATAATAAAGCGGTTGTACGCAGAAAGAAATAAGAGCACACATAAGCCGAGGAGAAATTCTCTTCACTGCCCAATCTTACCGGTTTCCTATACCATCACCATTTACTCCTCTCATTAAATTCATTATTACTACTCTGGTCAACAACTTTTCCACTTTTATTTTTTATTTTTTATTTTTACAACCCTTTCTTTTTATGCGATTTTTAATCTTTTTTTGGTTTGTCACACCGTATCTATGCTCTTAGATTTTCCGGTTATACACTAAAGTAACTTCTAGATTTTGATTCTTTGAATGTACTATGAAATTAACTTGGATTAGAACTTAATTATATTTAATATTTTTCGACTCCTTTCCAATAATATATTTTGAGATTGAATTCAATTTTTTCTTTTAAATTAAACTTGTATTGTCAATTGAAATATATTTATTAATAAAATATTTGTACTTTGTATTATAGTTAAATATTGTAAGGATTTAGATCATGAATTTGATCCTCGCTTTATAAAATACTACAATAATTTAGTTTCTCTTTTGTAAGAATTTATCATTTTTTTACTGATAATTTATCATGTTTTGTAAAATTAACAATGATTAAATTTATGTGTTTTTAAAAATTTGAAAATTAAATTTATTGATGCAAAAATATAGGACCTTATCACATTTGACCGAAATTATTAGAGTTAAAAACACATTTTTCTTATGGTGAATATAATTTTGAAGTAATTATTAATAATTGATAATGCTATCTTATATGATAATTTAAAAGAAATCTTTATATCATTATTATAATTTAATTAAATTTATTATTATGATTAAAATAATATTATATTTTCTTACATATTCATTTATTATTTTGTAGTAAAGTATATTAAATAAAAATATAAAAATAAATTATATTTAATACTTAACCGAAAATAAGAAGATATATAAAAAAAATTAAAATTATTTATAATATTATTATAATTATAATACTGATAATTAATGCTTGCCCTTTTCCTATGTTTTGCATCTTTACTTCTTTAGTGCTTCATATTTGTAACTGTTGAATCTAATTCCATTTGTTACTCTCAAAACGTTTCGGGCTCTGCGGATGCGTGTTGACTTGTATTTGAAAGAAGTTTTTGAGTGACAAGCAAATGGTATGGGTGAGGGATTAACCCAGTTTTTCAGAAACGTAACACGTGACTGGACCAAAGCTGTTTTCCGTATTTTTTTTTGTCCGTAGAAATACGATACCGACCTAATAATAATTGTATTACTTTTAATCCTTTTTAAAGGATGAAAATGTTAACTTTTTTATCAGAGGAATAGAATATCCAACAAAATCTAAATGGTATCATATCTTATAATGACTATTTTAGTATTTAAGAGATATTTAGAAGATTCTTTTTCCAAACTTATTCACATTTATAAAAATAAATGATGATTCTAATAAATCATTTTAAACTTATTTTTTTATAGATTTGCTACATAAATTTACTATAATGAGTATTTTTTAGTTTATTTATAACTATTAATAAAGATAATTATTCTTTTATATATATATATTCTTAAATTATCCTTTAAAATATATATAATTGTTATTATTTCCTTCATAAATCTTTAAGATATAATTACTATCATTTTCCCTTAAAAAATTATTATCACTACTTTCTTTAACTACTCTTTCTTTTTCTTTTCTTTTTAAATAAAAATAGAGGCACGAAGGGCCTCTTTTTCAACTAGTTTCAATAAATTTCATAATTAAATACCCTTATGTAACAAAAATATTTTAAATAAAAATTTAGTTTGAAAAAATTGATGGCAATCATATAATGAATTTATTTTCTCCACACAGAAATTAATGAGGAGATGTTAATATTTGTTTGCTAAGAAAGTAAAATATATAGCAATCTTCACAAAGAAACTAGTGACGAGATGTCATGTTACATTCATATGAGACATCGAGGGTACGCCATGTGAAATGAGACCTACCATGACCAATCAAAAAAGAAAATAGAATTGAAAAAATACATTGAAGAAACCTTTTTTGTTATAAAAAATTGTGAAGAAAGTTAAATATCAAATATATGTTTTCTACTTTTCTTTAACTTGTATTTAGTTTGAAATTTGAATAAAGTGTCATATAAATATATTGTTAGAATTATTTTATTAATTAGGATTCTATTAATTGATTGTTTTATTTAAAAAGATTAAAAAAAGGCTAATATAATATTTATTGAAAGCCATTTTATGCATTAGTGGCTGGAATCACTTGTAAATTAAGTTGAGTTCAATATACAGGGGATTTTAATTACTCAAAAGTTTCAATTAAATCAAAATATTGAAAGTGAAACGAATTTCAGTGAGTTAAGAATTAGTTTTTAATTTTCAAATCGAGATATACAACATCAATATGAATAACACTATGTTTCAATTTTTTAAGTAAAGTTTGAACATTTCATACCATTATCATATCATATCATGGTGATAAAAATATATATAATAAATTAAAAATATATATATAATAGGAATGAATGTGGTTTGATAAGTGTAAACTTTATGAATAGTTGTTTATTGGTTGGGTTTAAGTAACTGTTATTTTATTTCAATATTTTGATTAGATTGATATTTTGGATCTGATTAAACGTGGTTTTGGCTAGACAGGCTAATCTATGATTTTTTTATCATGATAAAAAATATTTATCAATTTTATTAATAATTAATTTTTGTTAAAAAAATTGATTGATATTTTTAGTAAAAAAATTTCCTTTCAATCAACTTTTTTTGGTCCACAAGATTTTCATTCAACAACGTGTTTGAGGAAATAAATCTAGTATCTCTTGTATCAATAACTAGTTAGCTGACTAACTTATAATTTAAACCAAATATACAAATTTAAGCACCATATTTAATTAAATTAGGGTACTCATTAAATTTTTTAAAATATTTATTATTTATTAGTTTAAATTACTTAAAAATCATGAACACTTTTGAATTAAAAATTTGTTATAAATTTAATGCTTTTCATTTAATATTTAATGTTTTAATTTTTTAATCAATTTTCATAAGACATTAATTAACAAAACCCTAAAAGTTATCATATTATATATAATGTATTAATTTAAGTATAAAAAAATATTATTATACCTAATATAAAAAATAAAATAACAATATATAACATCAAAATATATTAGATCAACTGGAAAAAAAATTGACCTGCTTCCAATATGAAAATACATTGAATAAAAGTTTTAAAAACTGGTGAAATTCAGTTTAAATTAGTGCGTCTAATTTTAAGTTGCCAACTTGCCAAGGATTATGTATATTAAAAAGATAGATAAATAAGGAAAGGGGGTTTATCCCTCAACCACAAGTCCTTTGGGTTTCAAATCAGACACTGACATATCTTGTCTCTCAAATTTAAACAAGCAAAGTAAAGACTTTTTCCTTTTCTTTTTCTTTTCTTACTTTCTTTTGCCACTTCCTTTTAGTTGATTAATAATAATTAACTAATTATCATCATTAATAGAAAGAAGAAAAGCCTCAAAACTTGACTTCTAGTTCTGATAGAGAGAAAAAAAAAACCTAAATGGCGAACAATATACAATGCACTGAGGAAAAGGGAGATGTGCCAACCACAAGTGTGGACCTAACTCACCAAAAACAGTACAGCTACAAGAGCATGTACATATACATTTGATTAATTAAGTTTAGCATTTAGCAAATACCTCTCCAATTGACAATTTTATTAAGCATCAATAGTTCCATGCTAGAAGGTCCCACACTTGCTTTCACACTGCCGAATTTGCAACATGCTCAGTACCACAGTTAAACAAAACGATGAGGCTTACAAACTTTACAACATTAATCTTTTCTGGTACGGAAGTATAGTATTTTTTTAACCGAGACAATTATATTTGAATTAAACAAAATTATTATACAGAAAATTATCCTTTAGATTATTTAATACAGTTATATATTTAGTATTTGAACTAAGACCACTAATTGATTCATGTTCTGGGCTGTTTTTACCTTATTATTTTAAATAAACATCTTAAAGGAAAAAAAAACATTTGCATATTTACTAGGTATTTCTTGACAAGTTGTTTATTTTTTTGTTTTCACAAAATGTGTGTTAAGAAACATTTCCGTTGAGGTAAATTTATGTCAATTTAATTTTTTGGATTCGAAAGCTATATTATAGAGCATCGGTCAAGATGTACGTATAAGGAGTATAACTGTACGTATAAGGAGAATAACGTAGTTTCAAACATGCTACAAGAATATCTCCTAATAAATAGTTAGGATTAGTTTGTTTAAACTTTAGAAAATGATAAAAGTTAATTTTTAATAAATAAAAACTTGTCAAAAAGAAAAAAAAAAGAAATACGTATTTTATTTTCAATATTTTTTTTATAAATAAACTAAAGCAAACAAAACTTGTTTATTGTAATGGTGCAAAAGTCACTATGTTTTTTTAGTTTGCAAAAAAAAAAAACGGGGCTTTTCTTTCTTTACAATTGCTATGATGCATCAACATAGTTTTTATTTTCTTGTTTTTAAACTATTACATATAAAATAAATTGCACTCTGTACATTTGACTTATTGTTACCCCGCAAGTAAAGTTAACTAGTGCACCTTTATTTTACCATATTGTGGCACAAACAACTTTTAATAATTTAACTTTAAATAACAGAATAGAAGTGTAACACTTTAAATTCTTATCGTGAAAGTAAGAACAACGCCATGTACCTTGAACCTTCACGGCACGAGTCACAAAGCTATATTCTATCGCCATTTTTTAAAAAGAAAAATTCAGAAGTGGTATTCTGAAGTATAGTTTGCAAATATATATAGTTTGCTTTTCAAACAATTAAACAATTAAATTACTTTTCCTTAGCAAATTGGATTTATTAAGAAAGAATATATCAGTGGATTTCTTCTAACATCATTCTAAACTCTTTCTATCAAAGCACTTCTTTTGGACTTACAAGTAAAATACGAAGGTTTAATGCATTAATAAAAAAGAGAAAGATTTCCCCATTTTTGTTTTAGACAAAAACCAGGACTATGAACGTATTTTTATAATGAGAATACCAGACTATTCTTTCTTGAACACTACTACATTCCTTTATAGCCATATGGTCCAAATAAAAACAGTAATTAAATCATATAGGCATCTAGACCTTTACTATTATTTTCTTTTCTTTAACCAAATCAAGGTGTTGATTAAATGTATTCTTTACATTCTAAAACTGTGATGGCGTCAAAACCCATCTAAGCGTGGGATAAGGACCAAACCTCCCATGCTAAACAAGAGAAAAAAAGGTGTGTTTAAAGTAATTAAGTTATTTTCACAATGTAAATATTAATCCTTTTAATTTTCTATTCTTTATTTTAAAGCTGAAACAAGAAGAATACTTGATAAAACTATTTTCTTTGGGTCTAGGCTTCTTGAGGAATCTGTCTTTGCATAGTTATCTTGTTCGATTCTAAATTATTGTTAACCTTTTTTCGTGATAGAAGTTGCTACCCTACATAATAGGAAAGTTCATCACGGAAGCCTGAATGGACGTAGGTGATTTTATAATATGTAAGATAACATTAGAAAATAAACCAATGATGAAGATTGTGTTCCACTACGACAAAAAGCAAGTTCAAATTATTTAATTATATATCTAATAAAAATATAGTTTACATTTTTTTCAGCAAAAAAAAACTATAACGTGTCAATTAATTATTATCCTTAGACAATCAAACTACCTTTAAAACGTAGCCATATTATTTATTGATTAAATTTTTTTAGAGGAATTTATTGATTAAGATTAAGGTAAATTTTTCCTGTTTTATTTAAAACAAAATTATTCGTCTTCTTTTCATGAGAGATGTTGAAATTATGTTCTCCTTCTCGCTTATTTTAAATTATCCCTTTCCTTCAAGAGATGAATATGTGTTATATTTTAATATAAATAAATTAGTTTAGGAATTTTTTCTCTTTAGATTATTTTTTTTACGGCCTCTTGACTCTTGAGATTATTCTTGACGATTAAAAACTAATTTAAAATATTTACTATCAATTTTGTTTTTGGTAAAAAAATTTACTATCAATTTAGTAGCATTACAATTTTTATTTTCCTCCAGCATTTTTACAGACCCCCCTTGTTTGCCGAGCTTTCTAAATTGAAGTCCAAATTCCTCGTAGTTTTTAGTTTGTTTTTGTGCATTTAACTCTTATTATTTTTAAAAAATGAAAAATTAAGATTTTAGATGAAATTGTAATTAAATTTGATAATATATGTTTGAAAACTTCCTTCCATGCTCTAAAGAATGTTCGAGATCAACCTTTGATAAAGTTCAAAGTTGTGGAAAAAAAAAAGTCAATTTATATTTATATTCACATTTATTAAGATTTAGTGAGCCCTCATGTATATAACTTCTTGCAAAAGACCTATCAATGAGCTGTTCCCATCAAATTTTATAGGGATACATTGGAGATTTTGCATTCAATGAGGCTAATTATACCATCTGTACGGAAAAGTCCGATAAATTGCTCTCAAAAAAACACGATTAGTGTACCTTGGGATGGGATATTCATAGTTTAGAAATTATAGCTAATCTTTTGTGATGTAGCAAAATCTCATCATTAATCTGTACCAAAAAAATATCATTATTAATGTTTTGGCCATATACCAAACAAAATTAATATTTTGGTCAATCACGCGATACCTTATGGGCAACCTTATTAGCTCAAAGTAGTTTTTCATTTATGTCAAGATGTGGAATCTCTGCCAGTATGATTAAAATACTCTTTACTTTCATCACCCAAAAAGAAAAACACAATCTTTATATCTGTTCTGTTTCTATATTTGCATATTTTCTTAAAAGAGATGGAAAAACTTGTAGGCATCAACATTTCATAATTTAACAGTAATTTATCATAAAATTGTATAAAAAGCAAAAATTTCCTATAATAAAAAGAATAAGAAGTAAATTAATTAAGTATTAACTCATTATTTGATAAGTGGCGAGCGAGCTAATATTAAAATACATAGAACATTCAGTAGTTACTTTCAAGTTTTTGAAAAAATCTCATAAAAATTATCGACTCGATCTTTTAAAAGTTACACGTACCATTTTTTTTTTAATAAAAAAACTGGAGTTTGAAAAATCAATATGTTTATAAATTTTAAAATAGCATCACATTAATATTTTAAGAGTTTTATTATTATACCCATTTTTTCATCCCAACTAAATTATTTCTTAAAATATTAACAGTGCGACTTTAAAAAATTTTAAAAAAACGTTTAATTATTATTCAAATTTCTTAATAGTTCAGCTTGATTTTATGGGAAATAAGATAGAGTTTAATCAAAATGTAAAATAGTTTTATATACTATCTTCTAATAGAAATAACTAACCTATAGGGTGAAATAGGGATCTAAAATAATGTTGTGTTTATATGTGAAAAAATATTTATTTAATAGAAGAATTTGTGTTTGATTTTTTTATGCAAATTTTGTTTTGAATTAATAATAACCACGCATCATGAATAAGATTAATCTATGATTTAATGAATTGAAGTTGGGAGATGCATGTGATCAAAAAAATTAATCAAAATCACCATTTGATATATTTTTAAAGATAATTATTATAAAAATTAATAAATTTACCACACTCGACGATTTATGATAACATAATAGTATTAAATTATTTTATTCTATCAATATATAACATATTTTCTCACACAAAAGTTATTTTTAGCAAAGTTGAAAAATTAATTGAAAATTAAAAAATTAACTTATTAAATTATAAGTGTTATGTAAAATTAATTTTTCAAGTAGATGAAAAATGTAAAATGATATAAAAATAATAAAATCATGATTTATTTTTAAAAAATAGTAAGAAAAATAGATAAATATATTGAAGATAAAAATGAAAAAATAATATAAAAAAACTAAAAGTTAACGTTTTAAAATGTTTCAAAAAATATTAAAAATTATTAAAAATTTACTAAAAAATTATTTATCGAATGGTCAAATAAAATTTTTAACTAATAAAAAAAAATTAAAATTAGTTAAAATATCTTGAGCAACATAGCTAAAATAAAAGATTGTGAACAAAAAGAAAACTATTTTTTAATATTTAGAAGGTTTAAAAAAGAGAAAAGAATGGAATAAATTAGGGATATCCGATCTGACGAAATTTCTTACTTAATTATTTATATCTTTATTTCCATTTATTTTTATTTATAGCATTTTTATTTTATATACTAATATGCATATCTATTTTTTTTTATCTTTTTACTTTCTCTTTTACTAAATAATATTACAGAATAATCTTACTTTTTTTTTCGTTCCTTCACAATTTATTTCTTAAGCCAAAATACCATAAAAAAAGATATTTACAATTAAAACCAATGATCGTGATACGCTTAATATCTTTCCATTTAATTACTTCGAAAAACTATACTTTTCCTTATCATAAGTTGTCATTCTAAAAAGTAAAATCAATAAACTTTTATTTTATATAAATTTAATAAATAAATAAAAAAATTTAAAAATCGTACCAGTGGCAATGGTACTGGTACACAGTATACTGTTACCGTCGGTTTTACTCAATTTGAAGTTTTAACTATAGCACAAGGCAGTACAGTCACACGGTAAAATTGAACATCGATTCAATCAATTTTCCCACGCACTGTTACCCAGAGTCAAAGGTAAGTTTCTAGTTCTACCAAATCCAAAAGAATTATTAATTTTTTAATTTTAAAAAATTGTTTCATCATGTTCGTTGTTCTCTCGATACAGCTGTTAACTTTCCCCTTAGAAATCCTTTCTCAGTTCTGCGCCAACTGAAACGCAGATCGAACTCTGCCGTAGTTATCATCACCGATCGGTTGCTGTCGACAACAAACTTCGCAAGACAGAGATCAGATTCTGATTCCGAAACGGTAACAGTATGAGCGTCATCGACATTCTAACCCGAGTCGATTCCATTTGCAAAAAGTACGACAAATACGACGTCGATAAGCACCGCGATGCTAATGTCTCTGGCGACGATGCCTTTGCTAGACTCTACGCCTCCGTCGACGCCGACATCGAGGCCTTACTTCAGGTACGCCCCCGCAGAATTTTGCACAACTCAATTTGTGCCCTAATTGGTCAATATCTCGTCAAAATCACGGAATTAGGGTATTCTGTAACGGTATATGGAGGACAGAAATATGATATATGTTTTTTAATTTTTATGTAGAAAGCAGAAAGTGCTTCCAAGGAGAAAGGTAAGGCATCAGCGGTAGCGATCAATGCGGAGATTCGTCGTACTAAGGCTCGGTTGCTGGAAGAGGTTCCCAAGTTGCAGAGATTGGCTGTTAAAAAGGTTTTATTTTATTGTTTAATGATTAGGCTGTGAAAATGATTAATTGAATCTGAGATGTTTTAACTGTGAATTCTCATCAATCTTGTAGCTGGAGCCTTTCGGATGTAATGAAGAGTAATTTGGTTTGCTGAATTAATCTAACTAATATCTTGTTAGCAGCCTTAATAATTTATTTAATCTAATTGAAGAGTTCTGTTTTAAATTTTGAACAATGAGAAAGAGTAGAGAAATAAATCCAACTTCTCCATTGTATGGTGTCTGCTATCTGCTTTTACTAGTGTAAGTGTAACTGTCCAGCTTAAGGGGTATTCTTGTTTCTGTCTGTTTTAATCCACTATTGAGTTATTCCATTTGGTGTACTTGTTTCCAGTGAAGCTTGATTTTTTATTTTTTTAAAGTTGATTTTGCACTTTGCAACTTATTAGAATGTGAAGTTTCAAAATTAATGAATGATTCAATGTATGCACAGGTAAAGGGGCTTTCATCACAAGAATTTGCTGCCCGTAATGATTTGGTTCTTGCATTACCGGATAGAATCCAAGCAATCCCAGATGGGGCTCCTCCTGTGCCAAAACAAACTGGAGGTTGGGCAGCTTCTGCCTCACGTCCTGAAATTAAGTTTGATTCAGGTAATCAAGTTATCCATATCTCAGGCTGATGCAATTATCGTATTTCATCTGTGAGAGGCCTTTTAATTGACTGACTCTGTTCATGTATGTGAATCACGGAATCATCTCAAATATAGATGGGCGGTTTGATGATGAATACTTCCAACAAAGTGAACAATCAAGTCAATTTAGGCAGGAATATGAAATGCGTAGAATGAAACAGGCAAGTAACTTAAAGCAGTTGCGAATGGTTTGCCGTTATCTTTTAGCTTAGGTTTATGTTGATTATTGGATGTCACTCCAGGAATGGTTCACCTTTCAAATCTAACTACACATAATTTTTTAGGATCAAGGTTTGGATGTGATTGCTGAAGGATTGGATACATTGAAAAACATGGCACATGATATGAATGAGGTCAGTTGCTTTATTTATTTTTTTATGTAGTGACTAGTGACCAAGATAGGAACTAAAAAACTCAACATTTTAATCCCTATATTCGAGATTGTTTTATCCCCTTAATGTAAAAACTCAACATTTTGGTCCCTGCATGAAAAATTGTTTACAAAATAGTCCCTAGTTTGTACCATTTATTAAAGTTATATTGCTTTCCCCCCCCCCCCCCCCCCTTCTATTGGAACCAAAACTAAATAATGTGTCAAGTGTAGGGACCCAATGTAGTTTTTTTATTAAAAAAATTATGTAGTGACTAGTGAACAAGATAGGGACTAAAATGAAAAAAATGATGTCAGGTGTAGGAACCAAATTTCTAATTTAACCTTGTTTTTATCTTCCCTCGCGTGTGTGTATTTTTAATCCTTTCTAAGTTCCTTATTTATGTGTTGAATACAGGAACTGGATAGACAAGTTCCACTGATGGATGAGATTGACACTAAGGTGAGAACTGAGAATTATCAATTTCTGCCTGTATCCTAAATAAAAATATGGAAATGTTGGCTTTTAGAACTTGAATTATGAAGTTGAAATTAGTATAACACAAGTGTTTGTCATCTTTACAGGTGGACAAGGCATCCTCTGACCTTAAGAATACAAATGTTAGACTTAAAGACACAGTGAACCAGGTTAGCTGACTACAATTCTATCTGTATAGATTTCCATCAATATAAAGTTGTATCTGTGATAGATTTATTGCTGAATCTTATATGATTTTGTTTTCATCCAGCTTCGATCCAGTCGAAACTTCTGTATTGATATTGTTTTGTTGATTATAATTTTGGGAATTGCTGCCTACTTATACAAGTAAGGCTCCTATCTCTTTTCATGGACTTGAAAACTCAGCACTGCTCTTCTGCTCTTGATTTTCAATCTGAAAGTATTCTTTATAGTCCTGCTCAATTTGCTTATTGATTTGAATACTGGAAATTTTGCTGTATCTACTAACATGGTCTTGTATGGGAAATTTGAGGTACAATTTTAATTTTGTAACCTTGGATCAAAGATTTTAAAACTTATATTTCAGATGGTAACTTTAAGCTGCATTTTAAGTCTGAAATTGGGCTTGTGGGTTGTTAGTAAAGCATTTGTCTCATTTCCTAGTATGCATATGTAGCCTTGCTGCAGACATAATCTTTTTTTGTTCCCTCTGTTGCCCATGTCATATAGGCTTGGTTTCTGACATGTAATCCCATTATCTATTTTCTTCGTGATTCATGTTGGCGTATCTATTGCCTCTTTACAGTAATTAGAATATCCTTCACTAACTTGCTGAAACCTGATATAATTAGGGAAGGTTTAGGTGAAGTGCAATTGAGGCATTCATTTGAAATTAGACGAGAATATAATTATCTAGAAAAACTTAAATGCTTGCCTAAAATGGTAATTTGCAAACTGCTCTAGCCAAATGAATTTCTAGGAAATTTGAAATGATACGATCACATTAATGAAAGTTTAATAAACTCTGTAGAGACAATAATCATGTTAATGATTATTATAATGATTTCTGACGATTGGGGGATTGTGCTTGTAATTTCTGTCCCTATTCGCAAATATGTTTTTCTTTAAAATTGAAACATATCTAAACTACTTTATAAACCAAATTTCTAGTGCAATGATGTTGAAATAAATTATGCTCTATCTAAATATTTTAATATTCTATTTGCTCATTTACTGAAGAATAGTAGATCCTTGTCACTTCCTTGTGGTGTTGCTGGGATTTGATTTTCAATATATCGTAGCATCAGCATGTGGTTTAGGGTGGTGTTTGTTTACGAATCTTGCATTCTTTGAGTATGTTTGGATACAATATTAGAAGTATTTTTAAAAGTTTTTTTACTAAAAAAAAAGTTTTTACTAGAAAAACTCTAAAAAAACACTGTTACTTGTATCTAAACACGTCCTGTCTGTTTCTTGAGATACCTTTCTGACTTACCGTACTCATTTTGCAGCGTACTAAAGAAATGAATCAAATGATGTGTACAAAGGCTGATGGATGTTCGAACGGTTTGCCTTTACTTGTATTTTGAGGATCTCTTCTGATTTTTTTATTTTTATTTCTACCATTGTGAAAATTTCCTGCGACTTGAGAGGCGTGCCCTTGTGCTTTATAAGCAATACTGTGTAATGTGTCTCCAGTCATGTCAGATACCATTTGTATGTGTATGTAAACTGGTTTGCTACTTATTTTATACACTTGTTTTGGTACATATTATAGTATTATAAATTGACGCTGATGAATTAGGAAGGATGCTTTGATTGAAATTAGGAATTCTAGCTGGAGTTAGCTAGCTACAAACACGACGAAAAGATAAGTATGGGGACCCGCTTAATAATTGAAAGAAAATTATAGTCAACTAATTATTTTGTTGTTTCTTGACTTGCAAATCTGTTTTTTTTAGTTTTAAACATCTCGTGATTCGTGGCGAATTCATTCGTTGCTTTAATTATGTTATATGATTACATGTTGCATCATTTGTTTATCTGAGTTTTGGGGGCATCAACCAAATTTTGTTTGTGGTGGAAATGCGATGTATAAATCCCATTATCTGTAAATGGATTGGTCGTTCATTTGGTTAATCATATTGTGGTTGTAGTGACGCTATGATTAAACCTACTTCCCCTAAAACTAAAAGCACCTCTCTGGAGGCGAAAAAGGCAACGAGTGTGTGGGATTTAAAACCCAGAGAAAGTGTCTTATGATAAGGATTAAGTTGAGGGTTATGGTTCCTACGAGTGAATTTTCCAATACACCTAACAAATTTTATTTACTCCAATACTGTCCTTCATTTATTCTTTCTTAAAAGTCATACACCCAATTTTTCTTCATTTTTCCTTCGCTTACTCATTCTTTAGCTGTGGTTTTTGATTTCGGTTTTGTGGTTTGTATTTGATTTGGCACTGCTGTTTTGGTGGTGGTGGAGGTGGTGTTCATTTGTGGTGGTTGGTTCGTTTGGGTTTGTTGGAGGTAGGTTTTTACACCCAGCATTGTCACAAGCATTGTCACAATCTGTATGGCTCATATGGATTATTGGTAATTTGTATGAGGCTTACAGATTGAAAATCTGTTTCCTTCTTATGGATTGTCAATCCATATCAAGGAAGGAAATAAATCCTCATTTTTCTACTTACGGATTGTCAATCTGTACTCACACGGATTGCAAATCTGTATGCGTCAGACACGCCCAATTAATGAAACCAAACGACTTGTGAAAACAAAAGCACGAACTTACCTCCAAGACGACCGCAGAAAACAATCAACCACAACAACCACGACAACCACCAACAACCAACAACCACAACAAAAAATGCACCAGATGCGTGCCCGAGGACCAGATGGACAAAGAAAGCAAACCACGGTGTGGTGGAAGGAACAAAATCAAAAACAAAGCGTGAGTGAATGGTGTATTAGAAAAAAAAAAACCTGTTCGTACATAAACCCTTTTTTACAAAGGGTCATTATGGAATTTAACTATTCAGTGCTGGGTGTATAAGAAAATTCCCTGGTGTAGGAAGCATAACCCTTAAGTTGATACCACTATGTGGGCTCCCATGTGGTTCCAAACACCAAAGTTTGGCACTTGAATTTAAAAGGGGTCAATGTTGAGCCTTCCCCTAGGGCCCTGGATGAGCCGAATTACCGGTTAACCTTCTTAGCTAGGGTGTGTAAAGTGGTTCCCGACTTATTAAAAAATTCAATGTTTTGAAAACTAGACCAAATTAGCCGGTTAGACCAGAAAATTGATGAACTGGTTAGGTGCCCTATATAATTATGTTATAAAACCTGTTGGAAGAAAAACTGGTTAAATAGCTTAAAAATTGGTTAGAACTTAAAAAAACTGGTCTGAAACCGATTCACAGTTAATCAATAAAAATTATTTAATACAATATCATTTTGGTTTTCATAAAAGAATGAAAATCAATCTAAAATGTTATTTTCTTTTTTATTCTAAATGTAAACTTGTTATTATTGGTAAATGTTGATGTGTATTATTGAAACTTACTCTTAAGTATTATAATATATTTAAATTGAATTTTTGTATGTACTTTGAATATTAAGAATTTATAAAATTATATTTTCATTTTACTTTGAATATTAAGAATTTATATAATTTTATTATTACTGATTTAATTATGGTTTAATCACAGTTAAATTATTAAACTTTGAACATGCTGTGACTAGTTTAATAACCTGGTTTAAAAAAAATATTGATAAAAATAGCTAGATTGGATTCTACTAGTGGAACTGCTTCATGAGTGTTAAAGTTTTAATTACATTAGGATTTATGTTAGAAAAATGTAACCGAATTTAAATTATAGTATTGAATCGAAGTTTAGGTCGTCTCTCAAGCGAATAGTGTAAGGATGAATATTCAAATTAAAACATTTAAAATAAAGATATTTTTGTATTTTTAAATCTTAAACTACCTAAAACTAAAACTAATCAAAACAAAAAATAAAAGATATTTTTCTAGAGAGATTAATGTGCTAAAAATTTAATAACAAATTAAAAGAAAAGGTAAGAAATTACTTGTTGACGCGAAAATAATTGTAGACGGACACAATAACGTTAAGGTGCTGAGATTGTACTCGGAATCTCCCTATTTGCTGTAATTCCTCACACTTTTACGTCGTTATACCGTTCATCCCCAATTCATTAATGTATTCTATCCCTAATCGCTTAGGTGATAGATCCTAAATCAGTTGCCTTGATTTTCAATCTCTTGGCAAACCAACACAAGCAATCAACATTATCGTTTGGGAATTAGCGAGAGTTAACCAAGATTATTCTATCCCTAAAATAACCTCAATTAAGTATCTGATTCAGTTCGAATTTCAACGAGACTCGCCAAAGTGCACATCAATTCCTGGAATCATCTATAAGGTGCGCACGCTCACAAAACATTAAGTATAGAAGAGGAATAATGAACTCAAACAATATATTAATGTGAAAAAATTATATCAAATAGGGTTCAATCATTTCCTGTCCTAGCTAAGAAAGAAACTAAGCACTCATGAAAGACAAGAAGAGAGAAGAGAATAGGATTTTTATGCCTCTTTATTTATAGAAACATAATTGTGTTTAATAGAAACAAATAATCCCCTTAATTTACAAAATAATATAATTTATAAATTATCTTTTCAGTTGATATAATCTGTTTTAATTGTTACAATTATCTTTCAATTGATTTTTTTCATTTATCTTCATAGTTATCTTTGTTTTGAATTAATTTAGTTTCTGAATACACTATCTAGCACGTTCCTTGCTTAAGTGAGATATCTTATGTAAAATTTCATTTTCTCCTCTGTTTGAGCTGGCTTAAGCGGCCTATACCTCGCTTGAGTGAGACTACCTTGTAAAATTGTCTTATTTATCTGTAAAAGCTTCTAAAATCGTAATTCTTATCTAAAATATATTAAAAACTGAAAACATAATGAATTTGGTTTAAAACAAGGTTTAAAATATACTAAAATATCAAATAAATATCTCATATTATATATAAAATATGATAAATTTAACATTTATATATAAATGAGTGTCTCGTCTTTTATGTATGTCAATTGAGGTTTGTATGCTTTTATGTTGTGATATAGTACTATTATTACTGATATTCCCGATAAACTTCTAGTATACACAAAAACAATTTAATTGTGAAACTTTGAAAATTCCTATCAGTATAGTAATTCATAAATATTCCTAGCTTGCTAGTTAAAACAACTATGCATCTTAGTTACAAGCTTTTTGACCACGTACGGCAGGGACTGAAGCAAGTTCAAGTTCCAAAACATTGTTTGATGCATGTTCCCCACATTGTTTATTTCCTAATCTTGCACGTATATTAATAAATACCAATAGCAGTATATGTTTATTGACGCAAATCTACAGCTCAATTATGATATTCTATTATCCTCCAATTTGAAATTCAAATAATAATGTGCATGTCTAGCTTTGAAAACACGTTCCTGAAGATGTTCTATAAGTCGCCTGTTTTAATTAAATGAAATAAATCTTAAATTAAATGAAAAAAATGTAATTACACTACATGGCAGAAAATTTTTCAGACAAAAAGTTAGCATGACATAACCAATCAATTAATAATGGGAAATGGGTAAGGCAATTAAAAATGTAACAGTGACATGTAACTTCGTGTACCACCTTTTACCATAAACACGTATAGAGCTATGCAGGTTCTACTATATACTCACATTACATACACATGCATGTACTGATGCACATAATTAAACAAATATGTATATTATCATTAAGTAGTTGAGGTTCTATAATGGAAAAGTCCACCAATCGAAGTAGTAATTGCAGACTTTTCTTACATCTGTTTCAAGAAATTAAGAGCCTTCGTGAGTCCAATAGTCATTGTCCCGCAGCAAGTAAGAACGGGATTGTCAGTCCTTGTAGAAAATAATATGAACCAGCTGCTTTGTGAGGCCTCAATACATTGCAAGCAATTACACAAGCAATATTGTAAACAATGGATAGTAACTTAACTTCCCTAATTATGGTTTTAAGTTGTGGTTGCCAGTTGCAGTCGCGTCGCGGTGAGCCAGAAACTTTTACATCGTGGGCAATTGCAAAAAGATACAGTTGATACGACCACAACTTTAATTGTGATGCGATTGCAAAATGTCAAAATACCTTGAGTTATCATTGCAATTGCGGTTGCTAACCGCAATTTAAAACCAGTTCCCTTTAGGACAACATCTAAACAATGCAATTGTCAACATAGACTAGGGAGCTCCCATGGATTATATATTTGTAAAAAGATCTATATATTCATGCAATAAATGAAGCAGGAAGGAACATGCACGAAGTCACTTTGTTACTCAGATGGTGAACAATGAGCTCCGCATCCGAAGGGTGGAATTTAAATGCAGAAGAGTTGGATTTCTAAATTGGAACCTTTGTCCATGTAATGATAAGTTATATATAATATATGCCTACGAAGGAAGCTAGAGGAAGTATCAAATTGTGGATATCATCCACCAAAAATATTTTTAATCTTAAAACCACTGTGCATCAGTGGGTTATATTTATATATTATATTATATGCTGCTAGATCATGCAGAGAGTGGCAATTAATTATCAGGTAATATAGTATTAGGCAGATTATATTGTATTAGGCACGTTTGAGGGAAAGATATATAAGAAAGCAATACCTATTTGTCCAATCTTTTATAAAAGAAAAATGTTAAATGGGACGAAAGTTAAATTGCACGAAAGATACAAGATAGGAATGATTTTTGATTGATTCATAATTATATTTATCCATAAATGTTTTTGGTCAAAACACCAACTTAAAATTGAGTTATTCTACGAAACAGCCACAACATGTTTTCGTGCAATTCGTTCAAAATTGCTTCGTACTATATAACAGTTCTCTTTATAAAAACATTGTTAGGGCATACCATATAATTTAATCAGTATGATTACGTTGAAATTTAGACAAAATATTGAATGCTATATGGTGAGGCCATAGAGGGGTGTCTTTTCTCCTTTTATAAGTAAGAAATTAAGTAAGGTATTAGGAAGTTTATTATAACTTATGCACATTATTTAACCTACTAAATTAAACTCCTTTAAGATGATGATGGGTGTTTCCTGGTTAGTTTGTTTTTGTGTCATAATAAAATAAAAACTATATCAATCAAAATTATTCAATTTGGTTTGATTCAATTTTGACAAATTTTTCATCAAATTCAAATAAATTAACAACATATTATTTTTTTTTATCGTAAGTCAATAATTGTTAATGGTTTATATTAACTGAGCCATTAATCCAGACAACAAAAAAAACTAAACCATTAACTTTATTTATCAAGATTATAAGAAATTACAAGCCCCTCAAATAACATAAGCAATCTTTTAGAAAGTACAAAGGTTTCTTGAGGATATTGCAAATTGCAGTCAGGTTCTAATGGCACGACTTTGTGCTGAAAGGGATTAGCCTCACACTCAAAAGTGCAACAAAATCTTCGGAAACCAAATTACTTTTCTGGCTTAAGTTTTTCAGTACTGAAATGTATACTATAGCTAGTAGCTAGTGCTTCAGAGTTCAGATGATTGTTAATTGATTCATAATATTAATTGGCTAGCGGAGTTACATAGTGGGGTGCCACGAAGTTCATCATGTTGGCAAGATATCTAGGCCATGTAAAGAGGCTTTTATACAGTTCTAAATTTTTAAAAAAGTTTTAGTTATTAGCTTGTTAGCTACTAGAACAGTTTTATAATTAAGAAGAAACATCTTCTGATGAATTTTTTATAATCAGGTACTTGAATTTTAATAGGAGAAAAATATTACAACTAGGGGAATAAAATCACTAATTAAGGATATATATATATATATATATATATATATATATATATATAAAAGGTTGGTCTAGTGGTAAAGAAAAAAAGAAAAGATGATAGGTAATAGATTCAAGGAGCATGTCACATTTTCAAATTCTTCTACTAAATTAATAAATTAACAATTAACATTTATCGTGATAAAATAAAATAAAAAATTAAATTATGGGCAATGTGTGAGAATATGTTGCAGAAGGTCCTTGGAAGTAATGCTAAAAATTTGAACTTATGGTGATTTTCACCAAAAGAAAGTGACAGCTCCTGATTTAGTTTGTAACTCAACTAATTGCAGAAACTTGTATACCTCTTATCAACCAGTACTAATAAGATAACATTATAAATGTGCATGATGAGCCTAATTCAACTTTTCTATACAATATTTCATTAAAGTGAAGGGCAATGCCTGGAGTTTCTTCTAATTATGGGATGCACAATATTGGTAGCTTATCACTCTGATATGCAATCTTAGTTTTCACTTTCATAGAAGAAAAATAAGTAGCCATCTACTCGCTGGATGCATCTATTTTGGATTCAGTACCTGCAAATAAGTTTGTGCCCCACGGATTGTGTAAAAAAAATTAGGTAGCACTGTTTTCATAAATTATTCACTTTTGTTTCATAGCTGGTTAAAAAAAATGTTTTAAAGTGGCTATGGAGACACAAATGATGGGGTAAAGCAATGTAGCTTTTCTCTGACAAGGAATCATGTTCAATTAAAATGTTGAATATTGTACATGGGTTACTTGGCAATTGTCTTCTAATGCATGCATGGATTTCAACAATTGGACTGATTGGACCTTTAACATCTGAACTCTTTAGGGGTTTGTCCTAATCCAGGTTCTTTTACGACCAAATCCACCTATTCCAACAATAGAAGGCCTTACAGCAATATTCATTATTATGTGTGTGTACTTACCTAAATAAAGTCCAAGTTGGCTCAACTTAAAACTGAATTAAGTATTTGTTTTCCCCAAATTTCTCCTTTTTTTTTCTTTTATTAGACGAATTACAAGGTCAGATTTTGAGTTATAGTCATCCGCAAAGTAAGACAAATATTGTGAACAAATTTATGAAGCTTGACAGAATTATACTGGATCCCACCATGTTGATTATATTCTATTTCCAGTCCCAATGCGAACTTTAATTATTGAAAACCGGGTTACTTGTTCTTGGCCAGAGTGCACCACATTCTGGTTATCATTTTCACAGTTTACTACAGTATATGTGAGTAGTATTAGGTATGTATGATTAATAATTTGAAAAGAACCTAAAACATTCCCTGTATTATATGACATTACATAATGAGAAAATAGGTTCTGTGTGCAAAATAAAAATAATTTTATATTATTATTCAATCTTAAATTATCATGTATCATATCAATTATAATTTTTGATTTTTTCACAGTATACAAATTTTGAAGTTTCAAACCCTTACATAATTGGCCTATTTGCATTGAAGTGGATCAGTTTCAAAACTAAAAAGATGTTCTACTTTGCTTTCCCCATTTTTTAAGTATTTCTGCAGTGTCTACTAACGTGGAAGGTTAACTAATTAATCAGCTGAGAGATTACTTCATTTATGCAAACCTCGAAACATGAAACTTTAGTTTATACATGTACCTCACCATATGTAATTACCAACCGGGAAATTCAGATAAAAATAAATAAATAATCGAGCGATTTGATTTGAAAAGAAAGATGGGCATGGGAGAAGCTTGTATTTGGCGTTATTCCTACCATTCCAATACCTTAGTCCCATTGCACAAAACTCCAAGAAGCAGAACATGCATGAAAGCAAGCTGAAGAGACATAATAAGACCAACTTGATTCTGTTATATGGTCTATTCTTCTTGGAACTATATAATCAGCTCAATAATCAATTTTCTTTATCCCCTTAATAGACAGGCTGTTTTGACATTACTGCCTTACAACTATATGCCTCTCTCTACATTTCCATCAGTGAATCATTGGTCCATGAACAAGCCCCACTTCCCACAGTTCTTTGCATCCTTTTTTTTCCCTCTCAAAATATCAATTCATTAAAGTCAATACTCAAAGAGTGATGGATAATGAAATTAATTTAGAATTACGACAATATTTTGCAAACACTTCTAGTATATCGTTTGAGTGTGTTTTCTTATTTGTAAGAATCAAAGGCAGAGAATTTATAATAATTTATGCATTATTATTCTCAACCAAATGAGCTAAACCCTTTTGATGTCGTTTTGATGTGTTTGAGTGTGTGTGAATGAGTATTTAAGAACATTCCAATTGGAAATAAATAAATAAATAAAGAAATTCAATTTGTTTTTCTTAGGCTCTTATCATCATATAATTTCAAAACCGAGGCTTTGTATTGTATAAATACATTTATGGTGTCCAATTCGAGGCCAAATTTTAAACTTGTCTTGTAAACAAATTAATGAAATAGTTATACCAATACCAACAAATTACGCAACTTGGTTGGTGTTGTGTATACGTATACCATTTTTTTTTTCGGCAGATTGAAATTCGTCTATGATTTTGACATGCGTTTAGCTTTAATTTCAAGTCATTTCATGCGTAGTAGAACAGGCCTGAAGTTCAAATTCGTTCAAATGTGAACACCTTGAAATTCATCACAATTAATTTTCAAGCAAAAATGGTTATATACTTTTGTGAGTGGAGCCACACGGAATTATCTTATGATGGAATCGGTTTTTCTTTGCACGTTGAATGTTTTGAGTATGCTTAAAACTCAACTTTTTAGAAATTGATTCTATTTATCAACGTAATCACGATTTACTTAAATCAATTCTGATTACAAGCTATACTATTATTTTAACCCATTACTTTGCAAAATGATTTGACATCACCATTCACCAATATAGAAACAGAGGTCAAACAAAAAAATGACCAAGTTATACTTGTAGAATACAACTAAACGCTCACGGTGAGGCATGAATTGATATATATCTTATCCTTCTTACGTGGCTTGATAAAAAAAAACAATAGCAATGCAAAAACACACAAACAGAGACAAATTAGGGCTGGCTAGAGGGGCCATCGCCCACACACAAAGCAAATTAAGGACTGTGGGAGGCCCCAATAGATCAGTCTATGTTGAGAGCACAATTTTTTTCTTTGTCTGTTTCATGTCCTAACCAATTCAAGCATACAAGCATATTTAATCTTATCAAATTCACCTGCTGTATCCCAATCATGGATGCGAGTCAATTTTTATTCATTGTTGTTCTAAAGTATAATGCTTCCATGTATAATCTAAATCTAACTACGAATAACTATTAGGCAGGAATCAAACACAAGATTTCTGCCTCAACACTATTAGATTTTGTTAGTTGAACCAGCTCTTACTGATTAATCAAACGCCTTTAATTAACAACATACCAAATTATAGTTTTTTTTAATCATCATAATTAAGGTTTTTGATCTATCGGTGAAATCCTTAGGTATCTCACAAAATTAAGTTTTTAAGTTAAATTGAGATTAATATTCTTAGTGGGACAGTCATATTTAAAAATTTTCATTCCTCCTCAAGAATATCTTATGCGGATTAGAATTGGATTCAAAATTTTGTTCATAAGTTTAGCATATACTGTTAACTGAACCACACATGTTAAGCATATCAAATTACACGCAAATGATAACTTAACGTGTCAAAATTAAACTCATAATATATAATGATGACACTGATTAAACTGAAAAGCTAGTGAACTAAATGAAGAAATTCACAATTCATTTAATAACTGAAAGATTAATACAAGTTTGTTAAAAACATATCTATAACCGGACCATGCCTAATGTATGGTCAATCAAGTGAGAAGAGGGTGCAGCAAAGGGGAACAGGTACTAACAGTCATTCTTTGAATGGGACCGGTGGGTGAAGATTCCACATACTTCTATATGTTTGGTTCTGGAATAAATGTCTAATAAAAAAAGAATCCTCTCAAACACATAACACGCACGAGATCATGTGTTTGTGTTTGGAGATTCGCACCCCGCGCCACCTTTTAATTTTTAATTGATTCGGAGATTGCTGAATCAGCATGCAGCTTTTATAATATATACTTATACTTTTGTTGTCTTAATAAATTGTTGGATTCTTATTGGATTTGATTTCTGTAAATAAAATTTTTGATTCGAGTCTTTGGATAAAAAATACAATTAAAAAAAAGAATTTTATGAAAGGTTAACATTTAAATTTTTTAATAAAAATTAATTATTAACAAAATTGATGAATATTCTATAATAATAACATCCTTAAAAAAAATGTTTTTGTTGCTGCCCTAATAATACTTCTTCCCAGTTATTAGATTGATATTTGAATAGTGCTAGTTTTTGGACTGGTATCCCATGGTTCCGCAGTTTGCGCTGCATACATGAAAATAAACTTATGCAACAAACCAGTGATGAAAAAGAGACTGGACAGTGATTTGCTGCTGGGTTCAATTTTGGAAAATAATAGATAAAAAGTTTGTGGGAAAAGATGCTTGGATTTTACCAATGTGCAATGTTTTTGTTTCGTCCTATACAAAATCAGAGTAAAATACACCGCCAAAAAAAGAAAAAGCTAATTGAAAACATTGAGTCTCTCAATGAATTGCGATGAAGCAAAACAGTTGAAGTGGTCAGTTAGTTTTTCAAACAAAGCATGCTTTGATGTCCTTTCCTTGCTCTCTCAGCAGGTAATTAAATTTATATTCTTATTATGCTGAACGTAAACTGTTGTGAAAGGTAATGAAAGTAGAAGAAAAAGAATTAGCACAGGTAAATTGGAAAACTAAAAAGATATATTCTTGGTTTGAGTAAAAAATAGTGGTGGTGAAAACGAAATACTTTTATCAATTTTTCATTTTTGGTTTAAAATTTTGGTCCCTCTTAAGGGAGCTAAATTATCTTTAACTAATATAAACTAATATAATATAGAGTTCTATTTGATAATCTTAAATATATAATATAAATTTGTTTTTTAAGTTTAAGTTTGATATAATGGCCGGCTGGTGCTGTTAGCATTTGGTTATCAATTATTCACATATCTTAATCTTATGTTAATATTTAGGTAAACAGTGGCTCTCTTTTTGGATACTTTTCATATTATCTGTTTATGGTTTTGGGCACCCATCTATGTCCTTTATTCAATATATTTAATATTTTTCCAATTAAAAAAATCATTAGTTTAAAATTTTATTTACATAGTCAAGTAAGCAAAATATTATTGAATTAATTAAAGTTATAATCTTATTATATATATATATATATATATATATATTATTGCATCATGATGTAAATTTTTTGATACTATCACTATATTTTCTTTATTTTTCCACTCTTCCTCTTGTTAATCTCAAAAGCAAGGTACCCGTTTCCCTTGGTTAAAATTCCTTTCCGTCTCTCCCTTCTTTTAAAGGAAATTAACAATGCGTTGGCATTTATCAACTTAGTTTGGATGTCACCTTTATTAGGAAGAAATTATTGAAAAAGTTTCTATTAAAATGGTATTTGATAAGTATAGGTGCAAAAGTTACTGGATTTACATCAGTTTGATCTATATATAGATCTAGACGCGTGGCAGAACCAAAGAAAATTTGGAGGGATATATAAATTATAAGTGATCAAATATTTTATACTTTCATAATCTAATCAATTTAATTCATTTAAATTTAATCAAATTCATTTATATATTTTTAAGAACATAAATAAGTGAACTGAATGGATTAAATTTTGTGATTAATGGACAGATAGTGGTTCATTTTTCTCCCCTTCAATCTATTAGCTTAATTATTAAATTATTAAAAATTGATCTAGTGGTTCTTCTTTCTATTGCTGTGAAAGTCCATTTCTTCATCTTTCTGTTCTCCATCATTACATGATTCACCAACAATAATGTTATAAATATTGAAAATAGATTTCAAAATGTAACATACTTTTAAAAGGATGGGATGATAAAAAATGATTAACCAATGAGTTATAGATTCAGTAAAAAAAAACAATGAGTTCTAGATGGTTCTAATTAAATAGGTCATATATATGGAAGTGTTACATTTTCTTTAATATATTTTCAATTTAATGGATCATAAATGAATTAAATAATGGATTATTTTTTATTCATTAAATATATTTAACTCAAAATTTATCCTAGTCATTAATTAACACCCTTTAAACAAACCGTTAAGATTACTTTTTAAATAATCTGTTTACCTTTAAATATTTTCACTTAATTTTTTTCTTAATTTCTATTTTGATATAAAATTTCTTTGTTACTTCACATTTATTACTTAAGTATATAGAGGAAGAGTTCAATTTAACAAAAGTATGTCTCTTTAAAGTTTGATATTTGAAAGACTTATTCTATTTATTCTATAGCAGAAAAGGAAGACAAAAATATTTTCCTGCGCCATTGCTCACCTTGAGGCCAATGCTTTGGATTATATAAAAGGGAAAAAACCGGGCCCTATTGAAGTTCTGGGACTGACTCATCAGATGCACGTAAAAGGTTTTTTTTAATATTTATTTATAATTACTTAAACGGGTAATTTTTTTAAAATATATAAACACCAAAGTAAAAAAAAATCGCCCGTGTAACTGTATAATCACTACTAAAAAAAATACTATATATATACCAACATAAAAAATATTAATTACTCATTAAACTTACTCTTATTAATATAACTCTTTGTCTAATAAATTGATCAACTGAGAGTTTTATATATGCTTCCCTAAATAAGTAGTAGAATATTGTAATGAATACAAATTGTACAGTTTCATGATAACATTTATCATGATAAACTCAACTATCAACAACAGTAATTCAGTATATTATGTAACTAACATTATGTATTAAGAAATAAAACATTCGAATAATCACCATTCACAGCAACTATATTTATAAAAATGAATGAGTTTCTGAGTAATCTGGTTTTGTGACATCTTGAGTATGCCATCTTTAATCCATTTATACCTTGAAGGAAAAGAAATGGCTCTGTTCCACTTTTACACGTTGAAGCTATTGTCATATCTATAAATCTTATATCTCTGCTCTTCACAAGTCAAAAGAGGTCCTGCCTATAAATAAATAAAAAGTAAAAAAAGGTTCCCCCCACCCTTCAGTCCATATTGAGTATTCCACTCTTAAGTATTGGAGTTTTGTCTCTACTATATAATTAGTTGTTTAAGTTAACCATATATTTTAGCTAAATATATACTTACAACTTTGTGTTACGCTGTTTTGCTAGGTGAACTCAGCTTCAATAATTCAAGCTAACAAATTGAAGAAAAATTCTCCATATATAAAAAATAAATTAGCTTTGAAATATTTCATTATTTCTACACAGAAAGTAGATCTCCACTTGCTAATATATTATTTCTTGTTTATCCATATATACATTTTTCTACATATAAATAAGGATTTCTAGCAAATACTCGTACGAAATAGAGCGAATCATTAGGGCTTTGAAAAATCTAGCACTAAAACGCGTTTATGGATAATAAAAAATATATAGTATAATTTGGAAATGAACTTTCAGGAGAGCTGTTTAAAATTTGCAAGCGAAGACCAAGCATAAACCGAAAGAAATTATAATTTAGAAGCAAGATGATGGGACCTTCGATCTCTCTATACACTTGCGGAGAAGACGGGGAATCCATGGAATGCATGTATTTGAGGGATGTCGTTATATGAATGGACATAATATGTATTTTTATATATTACCCATGAGTTTCATTCCTTTACCCTGCCCTACCTGCAAATCAAATTAGAGATCTTGTTAATTCATTAAACTAATTAATTTTAAAAAACATTATCACATGAACAAAAACTAAATTAGAAATAAGATCAACAAACTCATAGGATTGTCACATTGATATAAGACTTCACTATGTTCATGTGAAAGAATGATTTATCTAATAGAAAATTTGTATTTAGTTATCTTTGTATGTAATTTTTTTTTCAACCCATATGTTGGGATATCGAGAGGGGTAAATATCGAGGAGATTTACACCTAAGTAATCATATAAGTGAATTAGACACCACACCTTAACCCAAAATCTTAAGGCTCAAGTTTATGAGTTTTCTCCTCACTTATATGGTGTTCAACTTTTCTATTTCTATCCGATGTGGAACTTTAACTCACACTTGTATTCCAACACCATATTCAGTTACCTGCTAGGAAATTTCATCATGCATGTTTATTCTAAATGGGTAAAAATATTCACTGTGTATCTCTAATATATATTTTTATAATTATTAATTATCACATGGGGCTTTACATGTCTGTCAACGTGGGCTACTGAGAGGAATTGATCATAGGATACCGAAATGAGGATATCAGGAAACAAATAATATAGATTGGAAGGGAAGCTCCGAATGCAAGAAGCCAAAAGCAGTTGAGTTGTCTGATATTTTTATAACACAGCACATTACGTTTCCCCAAATTATTATAATTCAATTATTTATATATATTTCCTTTGTTCCCATCAATTTATAATGTGAAAAATTAATCAAAAGATGTAACCCCTGGGCGCCGATCCTGCTCATTCAGTTCCTCAATGCAATATTGTCAAAACCTTGGCCCCACACCTTCTACTATAGTCTATTATCTAATTAATCTATCTAATTCATTACTAATTCTCGGTTTGATTGATAGTCTTCACCTAATTCTGTTCCTTACCAATTCCACTAGCTAGCCCGGGTCTCAAATCTGATGATGCAATCTTAATCACTTTGTAAATCTTTAATACACCAAGTTGAAACTGTGAAAGCTAGCCTTTCTTTATTAACATACACAATATATTATTCTAATTAAGTTTAGAATTATAACTAATGTCAGCTTCAATAATAGTAGACATTGAGTCTCTTAAATAAGTTAAATAGGATTTATCTTTTGTTATTAGTAATAAATATTTATTGATTTTGTCGATGATTAATCTTCATTAGAAAATTAAATAAGTCATTTTTAATGAGATTCTCTTTTTCTAATTAAGTTTGTTTTTTATCCATAAAATTCGAAATCTTACTTAAAAAGATCAATTTCAATATTAGGCAGATCAATCGCATTTTTTGCTATATATTTGTATGGAATTTTTTTTATTAAGAAAAAAATATGTTAATTAAGGAATCAACTACTAGTTATATGTGCACACAAAAGGAATTTTTGGAGCGGAGGAGACGCAATTGGAGTGCCCCATCTGTTTCTACACCATTAACCACCATATTTAAATGCTAAGACCAAATGAGGTAAGAGCTTAGAAATCTAATTAACGCTAGCTGTTGGGTATATCATATATATCATGACCCCAAAACTATTTTGCCAATCGAAGCACTAAGCTTTTAACAGGCTACACCTATATATATATGTGATCTTATTCTTCCAATATGCTTAGGGATTCAAAAAGGAGTATCAATAACGTAGGATGGTCCTCCTAGTAAGTGCATAATTAAATACATAGGAGACGTAAAGGTTCACCCTCTCCCTCATATCTAACCCTTTTGAAGTGAAAGTCAAATAGTCTATGCTTACATGGACCATTATGATGCGTGTGCATAGTCTCTAAACAACCATATACAAAAGAAAATGAACACACTCTCTGTGACAATCGGTGTCCTCTATATGGAATAGTTATCCCTCACATTAACCTTAGTGGTTGTGGTTTAATTGAGGTGGAAATAAAAAAGGCTAACATTGTTGATGGCAAAATTTGTTCCCACATGAGACATGTAGGGTTGTTGGAAATAGACAGAAGGAGTTATGACGAGGAATCGGAATATATATACATAATTTTCAAAGCTCAGTAATCTTTTCTAATAATCACGTGGACTACATATGGTATAGAGCAGGAACTGCTCTAATATTACACATATAACCTGCAGATTATTGGCTTCCTTAAATAGTTATTGTTCATCTAAAATAGAAAAAAGAGTATAATAAATATAGGGATTGTGCAATTGTGTATGCATGTGCATGCTTGTAATGCATGGTACGATAGTTTAATTCCAAGATGATTTTCTTTATTTTTTTTACCAGAAAAGTTAAAGGTGTAATAATTGTTAGATATAGTGTAATTAGAAATAGGGTATCTATTTATTTTGAGTTGGATCAATTATAAGAATTTTATCCAACAAAAGAAAGAGATTGCTAAATGATTGTCTTGGCTCGGTCATCATCAAGTAATTATCTCATTAATTGTGGTACTGTGACTGTAAGGTGAGGTGTCTTTGTCACACAAGTAATCCTCAGATCTGTCCTTAAGTTCGCGTTGGGTTAGGAATATTACTTTGTGCAATTTTTTCTTTGTTTTTCCAATATAATTATATACTTTAAGCCATAATTATAAGTATAGATTAGATCGCGTTTGACTATATCTCTTGTTGTTATTAATCTGTGGCACACTTGTGGTAGATTAATTGGTTTACAAGTCATTAATAAATTCTTTTAGCGTATGAAAAAACAACGCTGTATTCAACAATTGACTAAAAGTTTGAAACGAAAATTAAGTAACTAGAAAAATAATTAATTGCATAAAGAAATGGATAAATTTCAAATTTATTTAATGAAACATTAGAAACTCAAAATTTTGACACAACTGGACATAATTAAATTTATTTAAATTATATACTGTAAATAAATAATAATAATAATAATAATAATAAAGACCTTTGAAGTATAGTAATTATTGAGTAGTGTTTTGTTTATTTTAAGAAAAATTTACAAAAATTAAAAATCATGATTAACATATTTAAAAAGATCTAATTATATTGGACTGGTGTCTTGTTAGTTGTTAACCTTGTTCTATATAAAAAAAAAAACTTGTTCTATAATTAACATTTTTATTAGGTATTAAATCTTAATCCACTCCTAAAACACCAATTCACTAATTGTTGGGCGAATTTCCCGTGGGATCGTTTTCTCTACAACACACACAACAGTTGACATTTGTTCACAATAAAACATGATTTATTGTGAAAGAAACAACTCTAACAGCTTTTGAAATGAAGAAAAGAAAGAAATAACAGAGTGAGTTCGTTCATCTCATCAAACTTTGGCGATCACATCAAGGATACTGCTGCGAGCAACAATCTAGGCAGGGGCCAGCCCAGCAAACCTTATAAGCTTTATGAGGTAACATCGTCGTCGTCATGACCAAACCAATACGATCACATTCCCAGACATGTTTCGTGGTCGTGGTGGCATTCTAACGTAAATATGTACTCGTATACACGTACACATACCTACGTACGTCAACTACAAAAACAACATCTACTAGTCTAGTCTTTAGCCATAAGCCCTTCTCATGAAACATAATGCACTAGTATTCATCACTTGCACTTTTTGGAATTGGACGGTGCATCAAGGGTCCCCCTCCTCCCCCAATGGTCCTATCTTTGGGTCCCACACCGTGAACTCTGACAGAGACAGAGGTATCACGGACGGTCCTATCACCTTGCATTGGGAAAAGAGAAGCCTCCCCCACAGGCCCACTATATTGTAACTGGACCCCACATATCAATTTCATTCATCTCTCTAAAATTTACAAAATATGCTCTCAAATTATTAAGTGTCCATCATCTTAGATCAATCTTTATATCATATATACTTAATTTTTATAGTTTATGAAAAAATTAGTAATATTCATCTAACATATACTCTAATTAAATAAAGACTAATATAATTTAAGATAATTTTGGACTTCCTAATAATTTGTTATTGGTTCTTTCAAATACTACAGTCTCACCCGTGTTTGGGTTATTTTTGGATCAATAAATATTAATTATTAATTTTTATTAAAAATATCAGTTAAAAAATTTCAACATAATTTACTTGATTTCTTTTATCCCATTATTTTTTTCCAATTTCTACATCAATCTTATATTTTTCTCGTCAGTGTCCGTATTATCTATGTGAATGCTTCTCTGACCTGAACTCTGATCAGATGTATTTAATCTCTCGCATGCTAAAAAAGGGTGGTCTTCAGCGCTGTAATTATGGCTTAATCATTCTACACCTGATAAAAGCCTCTAATAAGGTAAACCACTTTTCTCGCTCGTTCTCAAGAACTGGGGCAGGCAGCGCCATTTTTTATTTTTATTTTTAATTTTAACCTTGATTTCCTATATCTACTGCATGCACAACAACACAAGCAGTCAACACACACAAACCCTCCCAACTATATCTATTAGTCTACTGCTACTAGTAGTGGTTGTTGTAGTTGTACTATTTACCTCTCGAGATGTTCATCATCAGAATATATAGTATATTTTTTATTCACTTCAACGAAAAGCTAATAGTACTTACTTGGAAATGCCTTTTTTCAAATATATTTGTATTTTCGGCTTTTAAAGCAAACAATTGGAGTTTGTGCTCTAATATATGTGTGCTAGCTCTACAAAAACACAACCACCTCCTACTTCAGTACTTCTACTTCTTCATATCTCCAAATTTCTGGTTTACTAGGCAAAAAGGCAAAAGAAAAAAACCTCCCTCAAAACACAAGACACACTATCCCACGATTGTGCGTGTGGTTTGTGTCTGTTTTTGTGTGTCTTTGTGTGTGTGACTGTGAAAGAGAGAGAGAGATAGAGTGTGGTGGCCCATCTTAACATATGGCTCACCGTCTTTGAGGATACAAGTAAATAAGATGAGAAAGAGACTAGTCTCAAGACCAAAGACAGCAAGAGAGAGAGAGAGAAAATAGAAGGTGAAGTGTTAGTGCTATCTACAACCATCTTATATGGTTTATACGGGCTTTTGGTTTTATCTTCAAAGAAATGAAATCAAACAAACGAGAAACCAGATCATCACCACCAGTTGGAAGCTCATGTGCTTTGCATTAGTATATTAGTTTCTTTTTCAGGCTTTAAATATATTTTTGGTTCGATTCAAGTTTTTCAATTTATGGCTTTTTCTTGTCTTTTGGCAGAACGATATATATAAAGTCATCCACTCTCTTTATAAAGAATTTGGGTACCCTCCAAAAGAATTTATGTTCGCTTCTTGGCTTTTGCTACCCCAAAACCATTGTTTTCTTCCTTGTACTGTCTGAAACCTTTGAAACTTCGCTGTTTTCTTCTGTTCACACTGCTTAGCCTTATACCCTTTCCAATATAGTAGCCTAAATCTCCACTTTTCGCCTTTTTTTTTCTCATATGCAAATGATGCCCGGTGACCCCTTTTCCTTATCCACTTCCACTGGAGGCTTCACTCAGGATCAGCAAAACACAAACCCTAACCCTAAACCTAATGCTCCTCCCAAGAAGAAGAGAAACCTACCAGGAACACCAGGTCATCATCATCATCATCTCCTTCATCTTCATTCACTATTCAAATTAAAGCACTTCAAATCATAAGAAAATAATTTATTAGTGATGAATATTATATATTCGTCGCTAATATAACTTTAGTGAGGAATTTCTAAAATTTACATATAAATTTATTCGTTACTAAAAGTTAACTTTTATTTATTTATTTAGAAATTAACAACACCATACTAGACTCTTTATGTTGTTATTTCACGCTTTTTTTTTTCATATTACAGATCCAGATGCCGAGGTCATTGCTCTATCCCCGAAGACCCTCATGGCCACGAACCGATTCATATGCGAAATATGCAACAAAGGGTTCCAGAGAGACCAAAACCTTCAGCTTCACCGAAGGGGTCACAACCTTCCGTGGAAGCTAAGACAAAGGTCCAACAAAGAGGTGAGAAAGAAGGTTTATATCTGCCCTGAACAAACCTGCGTCCACCACGACCCTGCAAGAGCGCTCGGCGACCTCACTGGCATCAAAAAGCACTTCAGCAGAAAGCACGGCGAGAAGAAGTGGAAGTGTGAAAAGTGCTCCAAGAAATACGCGGTCCAATCAGATTGGAAAGCTCACACAAAAACCTGTGGCACTAGAGAATACAAATGCGACTGTGGCACCCTCTTCTCCAGGTAAACTAATTAATATATATATATATATATATATATATATATATATATATATATATATATTCAGTTGTAAATGTGTCTAAATTCAATAAATGCATGCATTCTTATTATAATTATAATTATAATTATATAGTTGTATATATGTAACATATCCGAGGTTTTTTCATTGGTGCGTGGCATTAAGTTTCGAATTGAATGCTTCCTGAATTTATGTACTACTAATTGTGAAGGATATTGATGAGATGAAGTAATTAATGGGGTTTCATTGGATTTTGAACACTTGAACAGGAAGGACAGCTTCATTACTCATAGAGCGTTTTGCGATGCATTGGCTGAAGAGAGTGCGAGGTTCACATCAGTCACACCAACAAATATAAATTTCAAGAGTGAAGAGGGTGCTAATAATGTGATGAACTCGCAGCAGCATGGTTTGGGAGGACATGGACTAATTGGAGCACAACAAAGTCTTCAAAATGTTTCTGGCATTCCACAATTTGGACCACATGGTTTTCGTTTGGATTTCCATGGAATGGAACAACAACAAAGGCCAAGTTTGTCACTATGGTTGAACCAGGGGAATACCCAGATGAATCATAATAATAATAACATTAATAGCAACAATAGTGCTTCCAATGTGGGACCCAATTACATGTCAGCATGCTCTTCTTCAGGTTTGCCCGAGATTGTGCAAATGGCTCAGGCTAATGCTATGATGGGTTCTTCATTGATGGTGTCCAATTTTGGAGTTCATCATGAGGGTTCTAATAATTCAAGCAGTGCAAATCTTTCACTAGGGAAAAGAGGGGAAGCAGGTGGAAGTACTGTAGTGGACATGGCTTCTATTTATAACAACTCTGAGGGTCAAAACAAGAATTCAAAACCTGCTTCACCTATGTCAGCAACTGCGCTTCTTCAGAAAGCAGCGCAAATGGGTTCCACCAGAAGCACCAACCCTTCCATTTTCAGTGGTAGTTTTGGAGTGATTAACTCACCTTCCTCACAAACTACCAGTCTCAATAATAACGACAACAATGGTGGTGCAGCCATGATGCTGGGAAGTAACACTACTACTACTACTGCAAATGCAAATGATCACTTTAGCTCATTGACGCATTCATCAAACAGTTTTGACCAACTTGTGATGCAAGCCAATGGGCACTTGCAAAGTGAGCCAGTGAAGTTGAAGCTTCATTCTAATGCTGTGGAGAACAATTTGACAAGGGATTTTCTCGGTGTGAGTGGTGGAGGAGGTGGACCTCAGTACCTTCCCCAAGAGCTTGTAAAGTTTGCTTCCATAAACTCACCAATGGGGTTGAGCCAATTCACTAGCAACCAATGAACGAACATGTATCGTTTCTGAGCTTGTAAGATAAAACATCAAACTTCAAAGGTTTGATGGAAGGAGAATGAATGAGTTGGAGTGTACACCACTGTGAGAAATTGCTCGATCACGTTGTGATTGGGGGACCCACACTTCTTGAACGAAAAGAGAATATCGAACACCACGAGTCGTGCATGTTCTCCCAAATTGTTGTTATTTTTATCTTCTGTCTTAAACCATGTTATCGTTTTTGGCTTCTCTTTTCCTTGAGAGAAACGAAGGGAGGCATAAAATAATGAAAGGAATTCTTAGTAGATCGCTGAAAACTACGAGTTACTTAGTACTATTGTTGACCGTCAAAATACGGTTCCTCGGCAACCATGGATATATCGTTAACTACAAAATAAAATAAAAAAATGTAAGAAATTAAATACTACTAGTAATATTCTTATTAGTTGCAATGTTAATATAATTCAATTTTTTGTCACTTTAAAAATTGGTGTGAAATAATCACCAAATTATCGGAAAATCTGATTGTGCCAATTATTTTTTTATATATAAGACTTAAAATTAAGATGTTATTTAAAAATTATGAGTCTAATTTTACTTAGAGAAAACATATATAGATTAAGATAACCAATTTGATACTTTGGACATGTTTCACAAGATAGTATTTAACTAATTTAATAATAATAATATAATTGGGGGGAGTCTCATGCTCATGCCCAACCTTTTGGTAGATATCACAAGTGTAGCCAGAACAGTACTTGTTACGTAGCGAGAATCTAGGTGCCAGACTAGCTTTTTCGGTAGACCCTGCAGATAACTATGACAAAGTGAAGACTCTCCAGCTACGCAGGATTAAAAAGTAAAATTCAAGTATATTAGAATATGTTATTTTTTATTAGAAATAATTATATATCCAAATTTTAATTCAAGATTTTTATTAAATTAAAATAATTCACTGTTTTATAAAAGTTGGCTAATACTAGAAAATATATATGTGCATGCTAGTAATTAGAATGAATGAAAAATGGTTATTGGGTAGTAGGTGGTGGTCAAATTAACTTGTGTTGACTCCCAATGTAAATGGAATGTGAATTGACATTTCATTGCTTGACAGTTCGTGGTTGCTGGTCACTCACTCTGCACAGTAACTGTAAAGTAGGTTCTTGACTGCTTCCAATTTGGATCTGTATCCGAAAACGATGCAATCTTCGTGTAAAACCAAGAATTTTTCATGCTTTACTGAACAAATGTGTTACGTATTATACACCCCGGCATGACTAACGGAGTAATAAATTTTCTTGTCTTTGTCTGGTGGAAATCTCAAAGGTGGGCAATTGGATTGATTCATGGAATAGAATGGGAAGACTATCAATTCTTGGTGAGTGTATAAATCGGTTAATTTTAATCAATAATATCACACACTTACATTTTATTTTAGGAATATACATAAAATTAAATATTTTAAGTGATGCTTATACAATAATATTATTAATTAACATGTTATTAGTTTGAATTAAATTCAACTTTTTACAAAGATTAATTATTAATAAAATTATCATAAATATTTTTCATCAATATCACAACAGAAAAAGTTAATTATAGTGCTTGAAATTTAAATCCGGTGAGTGTAAGTTAAACACTCGGACCCTTCAACAATGTAACTCATTAGTTTTAACAGTAATCACAAGCTGAATTTTAATTATTGCTCTTATTATGTGCTTTATTCAACTCTAGTTCACTTGTGTTTTTTTCTACGGAAAAAGTTTAATTGGTTTCTGTATTTGCATCTTCCTTTGCTTCTTAATTAGTAGCATTCTAATCCATGGTAGTAGCCACTACACTCGTGAAATTCTTTTGAACCAATCATACGCCATTAATATTGACATCTTAATCTCTTGGTTGGTGTGTAGAGACAAAGAGTTGAATGAAAATAATTTGTGGGCCATATATTTTTTACTACTCTCCTTTTTAGGGCGTTGTTTCGTGTGTCCTTTTATGATTTAAAATGAAATGACAGGGTAGGATAAAGTGTATTCAGAGTAATGGTAATTTATATAAATTTTTAAGGGATTTATTAAGAAAATAATTATCAGTTTCGGGGTGAGCTGAATTGGGTTAATCTAATTATAAGTAAGAAATTTATTATCAACTCAGATACACTGTAAATTAAACGGGCTAATTCATCGACTCATCTTATTTTTATTTTAATCTTTATCTTGAATTTTTTACTGAAACTAATTTTGTTATACTGGCAAGCTTGTCGATCAAATGTTCAATTTCAAGGATAAAAAATCCAAATCCTTTGCCCATGGTAAGATTTTGATAAATTCAAACCTAAAGTCTAACCCAATAGGTAAGTTAAGATTTTTTTTTTCACTGTAATTTTGGTGCCAAGTTTATTGATGATTAATTTCTATTAAAAAATTTAATTAATTACCTTTATTTGAATTTTTTTAATAATATTTTTTCTATCTACAATTCGAAATTTTATTTAAGAGAATTAATCTCAATTATACTTGGACGACTATAAATATAAAATTGACTTAAGGATGAAGAGAGAAAAGAGAAGGAAAGAGAGATCATGTGGTTGAATTTTTCCCACCAATAAAAACTAACCATTAACATTTGTTCCAATAAAAAAAATTGAACATAATTTGTTAGTAGTTTTAGTTAAAACAAAAATTCAAATTGTTTTTACAAAATTAATAGGTTAGCTAAATTTAAGGTTAGCCTATGTTTAGTCAAAATTAAATCAAATTCAAGTTTTTCGAACCTAACTTATAGAATCAAACCACTATTGAAGATTAATATAAAGAGTTAATAGGATGATTTGGAATTATTCATAACTAAAAGATTTATAAGAGATATATTAGTGCCCGTTACAATTGCCATACGTTAAAAACTTCCAAAAACTCAAGCAGCATTTAAAGGTAGGGTACGTAGTCTAGCCCTAGCTATTTGTTTTTCTGGGTTTTGACTTCTGCTTCTGTAGCTAGTCCTCGTTTTGCAAAAGTAGTACTAGTATAAATTGCTTCTTTTCCCCCACTTTATTCCGTAATCTTTGAAAATATAACCAAACAGGATATATAAGATGTTTGGGATGCTAAGGAACGTAACAACACAAAATCCCAGCCAGCTGAACGATGTTTCCTCAGCCAATGCCTCAAGTAAAGGAAACCTGGGAAAAAGTAATGCCTTTTTTTTTTTTCTTTCTCGGACAATATGTCTTTCTAAGAGGACATAAAATTATATCTTAAAAATTTGATGATGAATTCAAATATAAAAATAGTATATTTACATATGATTACTTTTACATAACGAACTATAATGAAGTACGTTGTTTTTAATATGTCTTTGGGAATATTCATCCTCAATATTTGTTAATAAATGAAGACATTCACCCCATGCATGATGCACCCCCTCCCCCTGTCGCTCCCAATGTAACGGATATAAATTTGATGTCTTTAATTAACTAAGTAGCTACACTTTCCTGTCACCCGACAATATCTTATATCTTTATTTAAATAATAAAAAGAACAAAATGTCAAAATAAAAAATAAAAAACTTTTTTAACAACTGTCTTAACAGTGTTATTAAAAAATATTTGATATATTCTATAAAAGTTTAACCATTTAAAAAATTTTACCAACAAAAGTTTTTAGAATATATGATAATTGAAAATATTCAATTCTATATTTTTTTATGGAACTCAATACATTATATAATAATTTATTAATAGATAAAAAATAGTCAGTATCCAAAATATAAAATAATTTTACATAATTATTTAATTATAATTTATTATATGTATGAAAAATTTGTTGATTTTTATTATAATTATCTTGAAAATTATATAAATAATAATTTATGATTGAATAATTATAAAAATTATTTTATATTATCAATATATAAATATCAAACTCTATTAAATATTTTTATATATTAATCAATTAGTATGTTAGTAACTTTTTTAAATAAAAAAAGACAGTGTAGAGTATAAGTTTAAAAAACAAGCTATTTGCATTGAGAGATTGTCCAACAGCCAATTGGTGGTGCTAATATACCCAGTGTAGGCCATAGCTAGCTAGGGCGCAGCAAAAGGATTATTGAAAATGCACAAAAAGAGAGTTCATGAGCCTAAATAAAAGGCAATCGCCTAATAAGATTTCCACTTTTTATTGGTATTTGTCATGACCAGCTTTTTGAGACCTGAGTCGGGCCTATCAATCTCTTTGAAGTTTGAACAACTTTATGTTACCTAACAATGCTTCTCCCTTGCTATTTTTTCTTCTTTGTTTTATAAAGTCTAAGGAGCATTGGCTTTATAGTTTATATTGTACACTGTACAGCATTTGATTTTATATACTCTATGGTTTGCTTTTCAAAACCCTTCTTTATCCCTTGGTCAATCTTGTTTATTGGCACAGCCTTAGTCAATATTACTTGATAAAAAAATAATAATCTATAGTCTAACTAAAAAATAAAGATGAAAAGAGGCCCAATTGACTTTATATGGGCTGCTTCTACTTTAGGGGAGTCTTATTACAAAAAGGAAAAAAAGTAGTTTGTTGTTTCAACTTTCATGTACTTCCCAAGTTGTTTCTTCATGCACTCTTTCTGCAATATATATTTTTTTACCTTCCTAATTGTTCATTCTAGAAGCCAAAAAAGAGAGTGTAATTCGAAATGTAAAAATTACATTCTGGATGGATCCTTCTAGAATGTAAAAAGGGAGTGCAGGAAACTGCTGGGAAGCGTAGGAAGCAATAGCCCACAAAGAGGATGCACTCTCTTATCTCTCGACCAAAAACAACAACCTATGCTTTCCCAAGAGCCAATTAAATACTCCAGTGGGCTTGGTTCAATTGTAATCAAATATTAATCACGAAGTTCAACCAACACATTAAATAAGTCATGTTCTTCGTTGTCAAGAAAATAATCATAAAAAGTGTACACGAATATATGTGTATTAAGTAAATTTTGTGTGTTTGCTTATAAAAAAAAGTAATTTTTGCGGGCGATACATATGTACTATTGGGGATATACTTGTAGTGAAGAATTCTTTGTGGTGTAATAATAATATTTTTTATTAGTGGTATAATAAGAATATGAGATGGAGAAGATTAAAACTAAAATATGACATCACTCAGCAGTTACTTGCGGGATAGAGAAATTTAAAAGTATTGTCAAAACATCACACCCTATAATCTTTAAATTGAAATTTATAAATTTAATATTTACTTACTCGTGTAGTTTAACCAATTACTCGTTTGTTCAATCAATAATCCCCTGACTAATAATATCTTGATTGGATTGATTTTATTCCTCCATGTATTGAAACTTTGATTGTCAATGATATGATATAATTCTCTTTGGTTCAAAATAAAAATATCTTGATTGGATTAATGATCAGTCTAGTTCTAATAAGACTAGTCTAACACATAAATTAACAATAAAAAAAAATTGTCCCTGCATCATCAATTGTACACCCTAACACACCTTATCACAATGAAACTTATTTCTATTACCCACAATAACCTTCAAGGCAGGTGTAGGCTTGCATACCAGGTCAAAAACAGGGGCAACAAACTCCTGAATAAAATTATAAATGGACCCATTGTCCACCAACAGAGTGGTAAGGGTATTAATAATGTAGATCTTTCATATAGCTTATTCCAAATTTTAAAATGACATGCGATGTGTGTCATATTTAGATGTGTCACATTATTATAAAAATAATTATTATTTTTCTTTTAAATTTATGAAAAGTAAAGCCGATAAAACAATTTCTAAAAGATTATCAATAAATTTAAGTATATACAATATGACTATATTCTTTTTTTTTTTTTGAGATCGTAACACCATATTTAAAACTTGGGCGGTGGATTGTGTTGATTTGGCCCTATGGATTTTCACAATGCCATATGAGCTTTTATCCAGTGCCAGAAAGCCCACCGTAACTGAAGAGTATTCTTCATTTCTACGCACTCATACACTCGTTGAGTCGTTTCCACCAACTTCGAAGATAACGGTTTCGCCGGTATACTTTTTTTGCTGACTTCACATTTGCAAATTACAAATTAGAAGCAAAGTATCATTAGGTATATATTAAATTTGAATACAATTTTAAAAAATAAATAAATTATGAGGAGTATTTATTTTATTTATTTACATAAAATGTAAATACATACTAAACAATTAATATCACAAAAAGATACAAACTTATATTAAAAATTCAAATTATAAAAATATACTATAAACATCATTTAAAATAAATGATATTAGCATTAGCAGTATTCAAAGATGAATAAGATTAAATTGTTCTTGATATAACACATACTACTTTAATACATAAGAGTTTCATTTTCCATTACCCCCAAAGAAAATTGTATAAGAGTGACAAAATTAAATTTTGGGTGGAAAAATAACAAATTCTATTTTTTTAGAAGCACAAATTCTAATGTTAGAAAATTTAAAAATTAAGAATATATGTAGTTAGGCTAACATGTACAATTAGTTAATAATGTTTTTTTTCATAATTAGTTGATAATGTTTGATAGGGATGAAACTTTGACTATTTTCAAAATGCAACAACGAAAAATGGACATTTTAAAGGAAAGAGAGAAAAATTAAAGATTATTATTTTTTCCTTACCAAATACCTTTGATAAAATATTTAAAGGTTAAAAATAATCAATATAATAATTTCATTAATATAATAATTTATAATATAAGGTTTTAAAAATATAAAAAATAAAAAGTATAAAATAAGTTACCTACCTTAAAAATGTATAATAAAATACTATTCTATTATTAAAACAATAATTTTATTTCATTATACTATTAATTTGCGATAAAGGAAAAAATATACAGAAAAAACGAGAGAAATGTAGCCAATTTTGAAAAGATTAAAAATCATGACCGTCCATTCCGTTGACCTAGGGGCGTTAACGTCAAAACGAATCACGCCGCAAAACATCTGATGCAAACCACCCCTTTCTTCTTCTTCCTCCTCCTCTTTTGATCTGCATCTGCAGCTGCAACAACAAGCACAAAAACTCAAAAAAAGTCATTCTAATTCGTAACGAAAATCACAGAGAAAGAAACTTTGAAGCCAAATTTGAAACTCCAAAGCGTTGAACGAACTCAATTGAAACCCTAGCACATAGTCATAGATAGTAGAGTGGATAACAGTGTGTGATGTGGTAATCGTAATCGCGAGAGTATGATGAACAACACGAATGGCATGATTTCGAAGACGTCCTCTTCGTTGAATACGGCACAGTCACAATCCACTGGCCTCAAAACGTATTTCAAGACTCCCGAGGGCCGATACAAGCTTCACTGCGATAAGACTTATCCTTCCACTCTTCTTCACTACGCCCATGGCAAAACAGTCTCTCAGGTCTCTCTCTCCTTTTATTCTTCACTCTTTCTTATTCTGCCTTCGCAATACTCTCTTTTTTTATTGCTATTATGTCTCTACATCGTGCTTCGTGGATTTTGTATTCAATTCTAGGGTTTCTCAATTGTATTAGCCACTTTAAGCGATTTATAGGTTTATTTCGGGAAAGTGTGTTATTCAGTTCCTCTGGTTAGTTTATTGTTATCTAGGTAGCTATTTTGTAGAATCAATTTCAATGAAGGCATGGCAGGTACATTTATTTGTTAATTTTAGTGTGTGATGCCTCTGGTTATTGTTTGTGAAATTAGGACGTAATCAGTTTTAGGCCTTGTTTGTTTACTGCTTTTTTCAAAAACAGGTTTCTGATATCTAAATTTTGTTTGTTTCGTGAGTATATTTGAAAGTGTTTGTCTCTTGACCATGTTTTTGTTTTATAAACGTTTGTTTCCTTAGAACTTGAAGAAACTGATGAGAAAACGTCTCTCAGCTGTTTCTGTTTTGGAAACAATTTTCAAAACATAATAGATTTTGGATAAGAAATTTATTGCTGAGCAATGTGAAAAAGGAATCAAACATGCCCTTAATCTCTTGTTGATCGGGTTGAATGATCAGGTAACTCTAGCACATCTCAAGGACAAGCCAGTGCCACTGACGCCGACTGGACAGTCTTCCACTTTCAGTGCCACCAGTGGGGTACGGTCGGCAGCGGCGAGATTGTGGGGAGGAAGCAATGGAGGTCGGTCTCTTAGTTTTGTTGGAGGCAATGGTACCAGCAAGAACCTTGGGGGGAACTCTAGGATTGGTTCAATTGGTGCTTCTAGTTCAAGTAATTCAACTGCTAATTCAAATTTTGATGGGAATGGAACATACTTGATCTTCAATGTCGGGGATGCAATTTTCATTAGTGATTTGAATTCACAGGACAAGGTATATTGGTTGGGTTAGGGTGGATGGATTGTATTTATTTTGATTTTATGCATGAGAGGTTTCTTGTACAATGTAGGATCCTGTAAAGTCTATCCACTTCAGTAATTCAAATCCTACGTGCCATGCATTTGATCAGGATTCTAAGGACGGGCATGATTTGATCATTGGCTTGAATACTGGCGACGGTAATTGAAAATGCTTTCACTAGAATTTAAATTTCTATTTTGGAAGGAAAATTTGAAATTTATCAATTTATTCCAATTTGTATTATTGTAGTTTACTCAGTGTCACTGAGACAACAATTACAGGATGTTGGTAAAAAGCTTGTTGGGGCTCAGCATTACAACAAAGATGGTTCTATCAATAACAGGCAACATTTGATCCCTTGTGATGTTTTTTGCTTCTAGTGCCAGTTTTTCTTAAAATTGTTGCATGACATAACTATTTTGCTGGCTTTTGTATATTAATATTTGTGAGCGATATACTATGTCTTAAGTCATTGACAATGGTGGCTAGTGCATTGTCCCTCTGCAGCCCCCCC